>MWMN01000027.1:12808-52125 GCA_002968875.1 Cordyceps cicadae | reverse complement strand
CTGCTGATCTCTCCTGATGGAGGGGGGGGGGGAAGGGGGTTGTTCGTGTCCAGCGTCCCAGCAGCGAATGCAACCTACTACTGTAAAGAAAGAAAAAAAAAAAAGAAGAAAAAAATCAAGATTATGCCTTGGAGAGAGGGGAAAGAAGGAGTAGAATGAAAGAAGAAGAGAAAAAAGACAAAAAAAGAAAGAAAAATTTAGAGTCCGCTGCACGACCGTTGCATCGCCTCTCCTCTCCTCTCCTCCCCTCTCCTCCCCTCTCTGCACTCTGCATGTCTTGGCTGTTGGTGGGGAACGGCTTTTGTGCCTGCCCAGACTGGAACAGGTTGTATCCGTACATGCCATATACCATACCCGTGCCACGCCCCCTCTCTCGTGCCTCAAGAGGGTGCTCCCCACCTAAACCGTCATATCACTTAAACCGTCATTTTTGAAGATAGAATTGATGATAACTTAATGACACAATACCCGCCGAATAACGCCATTATTTTCAAAGGAAAATAATTTTTCTAATAGCCCTACCTTCCGCCTATCCCTAGCAACTTTTGCAGCCTGTTTAAAGACCTTAATACGCGCCCGTCGCGCCGCGAGCTAGCGCCGCAAAACCTTCGCTACAATCTCTTCTTCCTCTTTCTACTCTACGTTGAATATCATACTACGTGCCTTATCGGTTGTGAGGGTGCCTCTATGCTGTATATAATGATTCTTTTTTTGCCTCCTTTACTAGAATTGTTATTGCCGGGTAAATTCCTCGCGTGCGGCCTTTTAAAGTTAAAGAGACGCAGCAGTGTAATATAGGGCGCCTTTAATCAGCCTATCCACCTTATCTAATAGCCCTCCTTTAAAAGGACTATTCTTTAATTCCTCTTATACCGATTTTACTAGGGAATTTGCCTACTATAAAGTATAAGGAGTATTAAAGGGTGAGGAGCCGCTTAATTCGTCGATAGCTAGAGGCGATAGCGTTCGCGGCTACATAACCTACGCCAGCATAACAGCCGGGTTATAGGGCTAAATTCTAGTCTTTTTAAAAGTAGAAATAATTAATACTTTTATTAATACCTTCTTATAAGCTTTTTAAATTAATTTAAGAAATTCTAGCTTACTAACGTATAGCACGCCGTCACAAAGAGTAGCGTCTAAGCACTTCTAATACTAGTGCTTTAACGGCTAAAAAATCACTACATTAAGTGGCTATAATAAATACATTAAATGTAGTAGTATTCTAAAGGGAATTATACTGTTATCTTCATAAGTTCTTATAAATTCGATTATATAATAGGAGCTATGACCGTCGAGAATAAGCAGGCGGCGCGCGCCTAATCAGTGCTAATTTGTGTGCTTAATAAAGTAATATAGCCAGCGGAAGGTAATTTCGTCATTTATGAATCCTATTATAGAGACTAATATCTTTATTATTAGATCTATCGCCTCATTAGAATACCATCACACTATATATATCTTCGTAGCTATAATAACGAAGGCTAGGATAAAGATACTAGCGGTAGAGATAGCCTCTATAATAGTGGCTAATTCGTGATTTTTAGGGCTTAAAAAGTACTGCTTATAGCGCCTCTTCGTTATCACAAGTTAGTCCTTTCTAACACTAATTCGAAAGCCTAACTCGTCCATATTCCACGTATCTTTAGGGTTAATACCGTTATTCTAGATAACCTAATAAAGCAGGTAAAAATATTTATTAATATTATTCGGATCTTCTAAAGCCTTCCTCTTAGCCTTAATAATTCGCTAGTGTTGTTTTATATAACTATAATACTAGATAAAGCGTGACGTCTAGTTCTTTCTAATAGTAGGAATATTATTAGGCTTTAAGTGCGTTAATAACCGCTCCTTTAGTATCAAGTTTGCCGTATTAGTAATAAATTTAGGGCGTATAGTAAGGTTTAGACTATTAAGATGGTTAAGATAGGTGCAGATCGCCTTTTCTTCTATATCGGTTAACGTGGTGTTGACGCTACGGCGCCTAATTAACGAATTCGCTCCCTTAATGCGCCCGACAAGCGTCATACGCGGGATCGCGAATTTCTTCGCAACAGATGCAATTAATTGCCTAGGATTTTTATCAATGAAGGCGAGAGCTTCAATCAATTCGGATTCTGAATATTAACGCGGCATCTTTATTGGTTGTTAAGTTGTTATTGCTGGCGTAAGAATAACGCGTCGCGTTGACGGTTTGAGTGATATGACGGTTTAGGTGGGGAGCACCCTCTTGAGGCACGAGAGAGGGGGCGTGGCACGGGTACCTTACGAATCATGAAGTCGTAGGGCATTGCAATAGGACGATGAACTAGGCATCACAACTGAGATGCGCCGAGTTGAGTCTGGGCTTGGCAGAGTTTGCCCCTCCCCCTCTCTTCGCTTTGGCCGGCTCTTCCCTTAGCACGGCCCCTTTTTTTTTTTTCTTTTTCTCTCCAGAAAGAAAAGGCCCGGATTTCTTTAGCAGGTATTGTTGGTTATTTCTTGCTGGACAACTCAACTAGAATAGATGGGCAGTGGTGGCGCTCGGGTGGCGTCGAGGAAATAAATGCCTTTGGATGGACGATGCAGGCAGATGCATCATGGCTGGCACTAACAACGACATGTATAGACTTGGCGGAGATGACGGAGAAAACGGCATCTCAAATACAGTCTCGCATCATTATTCATCATCGCCTCTGGTTCATCCAGTCATCTGAAGCTGTCTTGTGACCGTTGTGATGAACCCTATAACCCGTAACCACTATCACCCTTGTGGAGGCAATTTGTATCCGCGGGCTTCAAAATTAACCGACAGAGTAAATTGCGCCGTTCTTGCATATGCACACATGCATGCGGCGATATCCTCCAAGTTTATTACCTGAACCGGCCACCGGCTACCGGCCACCGGCCACCCACCAGCCACCACCTACCACTTGAGTGACCCAACCGCTCTGACCGTGCGGGCACAAGATCTTGTGTGGCTTTGTTTTTGCCATGCATTTCTTCCTGTCTTGTGAGCAGCCAAGGTTGCACTCAGACCAGCATCCCGGTTACATGGCCCTAAAGACGCCACGCCTATCCGTACGGATAGCCACGCTCGCGATCGGAATCTTGTTTCCGACAAGCCTCGTCATGTTGCTCTGTCCGTTCACGCGCGAATGAGACAAGATGCCGTTGCCCCCTTTCAACGCACAAATCAGAGATAGAAACAATGTTGCCCCTGTTTTGTGGACTGGGCTGTTCTTTCAGGTAGCCAACCATCGGTAGGTTACTGCAGTTGGCTCGAGAAGTCGAATCGGCTACGCAGCTTCCCGGCGCTATTTTAAATTCCCTGGTTCGCAGTTGACTACTGAAGAGATCCGTGACTGCAGAAACCTTGGTAGTTCTGCGACACGGAAAAAGTAAAAAAAAAAAAAAACAGGTCAGTGGAGTAGCATGACCCCCTTGTCGCTGGGAAGAGCAAGCCACTTGTTAACAAGGGTTGAAAGGAAGACAAGTCGATTTTGACCTGGGCCTTTGTTGATCTTGCCCTGGGAAGAAGGAAGAAAAAAAAAAAAAGGACACAATGGGAGCAAGCCTCGCGGCTCTCGCGGCTTCTCCTGGCTGGTCGGTGGATGGACGGCTATAAAGAGGCTTTCGCGGGTTCTTCAGGAACGTCAAAGCTCCCAACAAATCGAGCCATTTGGAATTCTCGGAATTTGGATGAGCGGGACCAGGTCAGGTACTCGCCTATTATTTTAAATCTTGACTGGTTGGTTGTCTGTAGCTAGTTAGTAGTTATCCCTAGTTACCATCCGTAACAGAGACTTGACAACTCACACTCAGTTAGTTAGTTACAGTTTAGGATACAGAGTGCGTTCTTTCTAGTTGGACGTATTACGCAGCCGGCGTCAAAATCCCTACCCATATTGCCGACTATTACAAAGTAAAAACCCTTCATCGATGGAGAACCTTTTTATCGGCCCATGTCCCCCGAGCCGGGTCTGTGACCGGGGTCTGTGCCGCAGCCCGCATCTCCTCGTCTTCCAACTCACGAGCTGCCGTTTTTCTCGTTTCCATCTGGCCATCTTAATCATCCTACCGTTTATTTTTTACGTCTAATTATTGCCCTTTCCGCGGTGAACGGAACAAGCGGGGATTTCAAGTTACACATATTACCCCGTCGTCCCTTTCCAGGACATCTCTTGCACTGTCCTATCCAGCCCTGCCCATGCCATTGCCATCCCCCCCCCCCCCTTTCCCCTCTCTCTTGGTCCTCTTTATGCGTCTGTTTATTAGTTAATCATCTGCAGACTCCTCCCTCCCCGTTGTCATCTCCTTGTTAAACCCTCTCGCCTCGTCCTTGCCCTCGACCACCGACCCGCAAGGCTGCGATAGGAACTGTCCGGAGTTCGGCCCGCCAACCTGTCAATCTTGCCATCCATCCCTCCCTCCCTCCCTCCCACTCTCCCTCCAGTCCAAGCCCACCAGCAAGCAAGCACCGCCCGATTGCCGGCTGAGATGTAGCCCGCCCTCGAAAGCATCCCAGGTTGACGCGCTCATCTTCTTTCCCAACCTCGAGCAGCTCTTTCCAATTCATCCAATCCATCCACCAATCAATCAATCGCCGTATCCAGCTTCCCGCCCGCGTCTACCCCAACTAGCTTGCTGCTGCTACATGGCCGACGCGGGTGTCCGCGACCACATGGTCGTTGGTCCCGACGACCACCGAGCCTACATCGTCATCACCGCCATCGTCGGCCTCACATGGAGCCTCCTCGTCCTCGCCATCCGCCTCTTCATCCGCCTCCGGCTCACCGGGCCCTTTGGATCCGACGACGCCGCCGCCTCGCTCGCCACCGTACGTACAGGGCCCAACTACTCCCCCCCCCTTTCCAATGGCTAGTCAACTGACGTTTTCTTGTCTAGTTCATCGCGACATGCCAGACCGCAGTCACGCTGTATTCCGTCCGCGAGGGCGTGGGCGTCCGCTACAACGACGCCTACCGTGACAGCGTCGACGCCGGGCTCAAGGTACGCCTGGAACATTTCATCTCATGAAGGGGGGGGGGCAGAAAAAAGATTGTGCTGGCTTTCTGACTCGATGGCAGGCGTACTACGCAAGCATGATCCTGTACATCATGGCGATCTGCCCGGCCAAGGCGTCCATGTCGCTGCTGATATCCAGGGTCAGCCGACAGGCCGCGGACAAGCACCTGCTCGCCACCCACATCGTTACCGCCATCATCTTCGCCTGGGGCCTCGCCTCCATCTTCATCGTCGCCTTCCAATGCGGCGGCACTCGACCGTGGGACGTCACCATCCCCGGCCACTGCCCTAATCTGGTACGTTGGTCCGGTCCTTCCTCCACCTACCTGTCTTTTCCATCCATGCCACCCGTCCACAAAACGTTGACCTCCTCGTCTTCTCTCAGTTCCCCCGCTGGCTCGCCGTCGAGGTCCCCAGCCTCGTCATCGAGCTCCTCATCTCCGGCCTCGCCGTCTCCCTCGTCCTCGACCTCGACATGGCCCTCCGCACCAAGCTCGTCGTCGTCTTCGCCTTCTCCGCGCAGCTCCTCGTCGCCGTCCCCGTCAGCTACCGGCTCGTCATCCTCCGCGACGCCACCGCCCGGCCCGACCGCCTCCTCCTCCAAGGCAGCAGCAGAACCCCCGTCATGTTCGCCGTCGCCCTCCCGACCGTGGTCACCCAGGTGGTGATGCACTTCTCCGTCATGGCCGCCACCTTTCCTTGCTTCCGCCAGTTCCTGCAGGCCTTCAACAACGACTTTGGCGCGACCACCAAGATGGGCACCGACGACGAGCGCTCGGGGGACCGCAGCCAGGGCGTCCGCAGCTGCAACAGCTACGCCATGTCGGTGCTGCCGCCGCGGGGGGGAGGTGGCGGCGGCGGCGGCGGGGGTGAGTTGGCGGCGGCGCCGCTGCGCGAGGTCGACTCGGATACGGAGGTGGACGAGGTCACGTTTCGGACGCGGACGCTACCGCTCCGGGACGGCGTGCTGACGCCGGTGGACGACGGGAGGAGCCTACAAAGCGTGGGAAGCGACCGCGCTATAATTCAGCATAAGCAAAAGAGGGCCTGAGACTTCGGTCATGTTACGGCCTATACTGTCCCTAGACTGGGATCTAGACTGGGATCTGGTAGACTGGGATCTGGTAGACTGGGATCTGGATTGGGGGGTTTCGGCGTATTTGGAGCATTTTTGACAAGGAGTCACCTGGGCGTGTTATTCCGTGTTTACTTTGTATGTACAATGATTACAATGAGCAGGTTTTCGCTTTTGACAAGACAATCGAAAACGACAGTGATTTATTCTGCATGTACATTGCTCAGATACCAATCTTGACAGACAATGCGGAAACGACAGTGATTTATTTTCCATGTACAGTGATAACGACAGTCATCTCACGCTCTATGTACAGTGATGAGCTAACAATGTTGGCAAGACGGTTACAAGTCTCCTCCTACCTGACAACCGTGACAGGCTATTCGCAATCTCAAGCCTGATGAACCACACCCCCCGCCCCTGGCCATGTCAAGACGTTGACGGGACAAGCCACCACATGGCCCTCTAGAACGGGCAGGTGCCGCGAGGAGCCGCGGTCCGGCGAGAGATGTTATCCACGTCCGGGCCGAGGTTCGGGAAGAGCACGTCGGAGCCCTCGACCGTGGAGCAGCCGTTGCCGACGTTGGCCACGAACATGCGCGGTCTCGACTGGAACGGGTCCGACGACGCCCTGTCCACCAGCGAGACTTTCTTCTCCTCCTCCTCCTCTTCCTCTTCCTGCTGCTGCTGCCGGGCCGCCGCCACCGCGCGCGGCTGGATAATCACGTGCGCGCAGTTCATGTACATCTCCCTGTTGCCAATCTGGTTGAACCAGGACCAGGCAAACAGGGCGTCGCCGGCGGGCGCGTCGTCGGGCAGGGTGAAGTCCCAGGTCGGGGTCAGCGGGCAGCCGCCGACGAAGGAGTGGATGGCGGTGAAGGTGCGGCCGCGGTCGTAGGAGAGCGAGGCCTGGCAGCTGCCGCCGTTGTGGGTGGCGGTGCCCTCGACGGAGAGGCTGTAGCGGCCGCCGGCGCGCCAGGTGGCGACGGGGCGGCCCTGGGGGGTGTCGAGGAGGGCGTGGTAGCCCTTGCAGGGGAAGTTGGCGCCGTTGGCGAGGAGCGGCGAGTTCATGTCGTAGTCGACGTTGGTCGTGTAGGGGTTGTGCTTGGAGCGCAAGGGCGCGGGGCTGGTCATTTGCATGTGCGCGGAGGCGAGGCCGAGGACGGCGGAGAGGGAGAGGAGGAGCTGCATGGTTTTGGAGATGCTGGTTGGGGGAGGAGGGGGGAGGGGGGAAAGTTAGAGGGGAGTGTGGAAGTGAAAGGAGGCAAGGTTGGAGGTAGAGGTGGCTGTTGGGCTGTTGGTGGTGATACAGAGAGGGAAGCAAACTTGATCTTGGGATCGAGGGCTGCTTCTTATATATACATGTATGTCTGTGTCTGTACCGAGACGTTGCACCCGACAGACTGTCTTTACCATTCTCACCAACTGACTATTGATGAGAGAACATGTCACAAGTTCCAACAGTAACATTGCGCAAGTCTCTAAAGGAACCACAACTCCCAACTTGCCATACAACCATCACATCGCGGTCCGGATCATGGCTCTGATGTAACTAGCCGCTGTCAACATCCCATCCCATCCCATCCCATCCCATCAACTTTGCATCAGACGAAAATGCAGCGTCAGCCACATGTCCAGAGTTACTCCATCAGGAAGCTGCCTTTGTCCCATCTTCCTCTTCCAGTAACAATCAATTCCCAACTCCGACCATTGCATCCCCACGCATTGTCACAGGCAAGCCACCTTCCCGCATTTCATCTATTTAGTTTTCCCCCCAGTCCCGAGCACAGGATGACAAGTCTAAAAGATAGTCAGCAGCCCTGAGCCGCCACGGAGGAGTCGACTCTACCTCTGCCAAGGGGCTAGCCCTCAACCTGTAACCATCCAGATGGGGAAGCCGCCATTGCTCTCTCTCTCTCTCAAAGTCCCCATCCTAGCCGGGACAAAGCAATATAAATTGCAGAGAGAGAGGGCGGGGGGGGGGGGGGGGAAGGGAGGGAGATTCGTTTCCCGTCTTGGGTATAAGCTCCGCCCGTAACGTTAACTCGAACCTCTCCAAAAATGAAAATGGTTCCAACTACCAACTAGGCCAAAGCTGTCCATTTCATTCCCGTCAAGCGACGTTCGATCGAGAGAGAGAGAGAGCAACGCCACGCTTGGTGGCTTTCATGCATGAAGCCGAGCCTGTCTGTCTGTCTGTCCTACTGCATGACGTGAACCCCCCCCCTTATCCCGTCGCATCCCCCGCATTTTTCCCGCGGCGCTCTGCAGATTGCATATTACATTACCCTCTTGTCCACTTGCAGGTTACAGCGTCTTCCCTTTGGACTGCTCGGGTGCCGAACGGGCAAGGTCTCCTACTTCTTTGGGCTTTTGACTGTGCCGAGGGGCACCACCATCACCGGCAAATTGCAAAGCCGGCTGAGTCGTCGCCAAAAACGGTCCGCTGTCATGTCATTGGACGAGGATGAAACCGCAAACTCCAATGGAATAGATTAAAGGTCTACATACATTGCCGAGAGTAGATGCTCTGCTTCAACGGTCAGCCCATGCTACGTGTGACGAACAAGAGGCCGCCATCCCTCTTGGCTATTGATGACGTCTGGCAGCAGCAGCATACCCAGTTCAAGTTCAATGTATACGTCCTTGCCAGCAAAAGTTTGCTTGTCTCGCTTGAAAATTTTTTTTTTTTTTTTCAAGAAATTACGACTGTTTCTAGGAGTCTAGTTTGCGTCGCACATGAGCTGAATCATCCCAAGATTCGGCCTGTCGTAGAATCATTAACCATGGCCATGTGTCTAGCACCATCACCATACATACAGCACCATTACCATATACACAACACCCCCCCTTCCTCTCACTCGATACGCCTCAGTCGTGCCGTGTTGGACATGTCATCTGCATTCAGGTAGTCGACGCCCAGAGCCGCCAGGGGCTCCCACATGTACTCTCCTGGCAGGTTCCCTATTCACAGCTCACGTTAGTAACCCTCCCCATCCATTCGTAGTAGTATTTGCAACTCACAGTAACGGACCTTGAGTCCAACCGCGTGCGCCGCGTCCACCTGCGCCTTCACCTTGTCCCTCTGCGCCTCCGAAAACTCCTCCGCGCTTCCCGGATCGCCCACCGCGCTCTGAAAGTCCGCCGACGCATAGTACGAGTTCGTCGCGTTGTACTTGGCCTCCAGGTTGTCCACCATGGCATCGCAAAACACATCCCGCTCCGGCACGCCGTCCCCCGCGGCGATCCGGTCAAACGGCGCCGAGCCGCTCGCCACCACCGTCACCGCGCGCTGCACGAACCGCCCCGTGCCGTCCACGTGGCTCAGGTAGCCGCCATCCCGCAGCGGCTGCAGCGCCGCCACCACCGCGTCCAGCGTGCCCGCCGCCGACGTCTTGAAGTCCACCATCAGTACGAGCCCTTGCTGCGGGCGCGCCGCAAACACGCCCCGGTCCCCCGGCGCGCCGTAGTTGTTGTGGTCGAGGATGGCGCGCAGCGGCTCGGTGTACTGCAGGCGCAGGGTGCGGCCGAGGGTCGGCAGCACGTGCCCGATGATGACGTCGCCGCCGAGGAGGAAGACGTCGGCCTCGACGGCGATGCAGCCGGCGCTGAGTGCGGAGAAGACGGGCACGTCGCGGCCGTAGTCGTTGTGGGAGTGGCAGGCGACGGGCAGGACGTTTTCGAGCGCGGCGAACGGCCAGGGGTTCAGGGGGGGGCCGGCGCCCTTGTTGGCGCTCTGGGCGGTGATGGCTGATCCCTCAAAGATCTTGTCGACGGCGTCCTGCTCGGGCGGCGTCTCGTATCCGAGCGCGTGGTAGGAGATGCCGTTGGAGCCGACCTGCCAAGTGCCGCCCTTGGTGTCCTTGTTGGTCACGCCGGAGCACTTGCCGCCGTCTGCGCTAAGCGCGCTGAGATATCGAACACAGTCGTTTTCTGTTGCTGTTAATAATGATTGTAAAATAGGATTGTGTGAGGTGATGACTGCGTACTAGAGATGGTATGGTCCGACGTGACCTTGTTGTGCACCTCGACTGAACGTGGCTCATGTCAGCCACAGATTCATATTAGACTGGCAAGTAACGCCCCGTGCAGCCACTTACAATTGACAAAGCCCTGGATGCCGTATTCGGAAGGATTCTTGCCGCCATTCAGAAACACTTCGGTAGAGAGCGAAAGGTAGCCGTTGGGCTTGACCACTCTTCCGTTAGCAGCAGAGCAAAAAGCCTGCACGGTGGAAGAGAAGCCCCTTCGCTTGTCGGTGCCCTGTCCAATCGTGACGTCGTCTCTGGGCATCCATGCTGAGCCGCAGCTGGAAATGCCATCCGTCGTTCTGGCGTCCACCGGTGCGGCGCTGGTGAGAGGGAGGAGCTGCCGCGACCGCCTTAGTTAGCCTTGGATCCTTTTGTGCTGATAGAGTTTTAACGATTGTGGAAGGGGAGGCGCAAACTTTGCGCTACGCCCATTGAATCGTACCAAGGCTGTGGCCGTTGCCAGCGCTAGACCGGGGAGCTGCATTATGGTTTGGTTCCTGGTGCGGCTATCGCGGGCGAGACATGTAAAATCAATCTACCCCTTCATCTTATCAGAAATCTACAGGACGAGGGATGAGCAAAATATAAAGTCGCAAGACACACAGACCAAAAGCAAAGTGGCCTCGGCATGTAAGCGCTTGGTCCGCAAGAGAGGAGACGATCAAGACGCCAAGGTCGCAGGGGCATGTGTAAGTCACAGCTTAAAATAGTTGCGTTTTACCAATGATCGCCGCCATGACCCGGATTGGTTGGCTCCCGGCGCCGCGCGGTCGGGTCGAGCTCACTAATCCTTCACCGAAGTCCCGGGTCACAAGGTTGGCGGGCATTGCTTTTGAAGATCTTGACCCCGCCGTGCGCCGAGTCTAACAAGTTGAAGATTTGAAGGGCCTCAACTTTCTCCGTGGTAAGGCTGAGGAGGAGTGGAGTGCCCTTGCTGCCATTGTACTGACTGGGTGCCGCAAGTTTGTCACAATCTGTTGGAAATCCGGCAGTTCGATGAGGAAGAGCCGACCGACCGTGTTTTGTCATCATGGACAGCAGACCCCGTTGCCAATCAATTCGTCCTTTTTTAGTGCATCTAGTGATAGTGCAATTATTAGCATTTGGTGGATTACAAAATCATCAGCCCCAGTCCCTGATGTTCTTCCCCAGTCGTACCGGCTACTGCCGTTCGCGTACACGTTGAGGCTAGCTCGAGCCTTGGGGGCTTGGGCTTGCTTCGCCGCGAATATTTCTTTTAGCGCGGATCTGCTCTTTTCAAAGTTCGAGGTACTCGGATCTTGGGAAGCTGTACATGGACGGTGCAAGTGCGCCACTGCCGCCGGTCTCGTGCCGGTCTCGCGATGGAGTCACATAATCAGACGCCGCCGCGATGAACATATCCGGCCGAGTCTGGAGGAGGAAGGCTATTGAGAAGTCGCGTGATTTCGGGAATATTGACACTAGGCATTGGATGATGTTGATCACGGACGGTGTTTAGACAATGTAAATGCTAAACACAGACGAGGCAGATCTCAGCAAAAAGCGATTTCAAGCCCTTAGACTGCTACTGCTGAGTAATCAATCAGCAGCAACTCACAACCCCCTCGTCGCCCAAAGTCTTGCGGCCTCCTTCCATCCACCGCCATCCCCGGAATAAATCCCGCACTGCCCTCTGCATCTGCCTCGTATTCCAAGTGCATTTAGCTCCGATGCGCCGGACAGTTTGTATGTCGACGGGTTCCCGATGACTGAGATGTCGGGACCGGGTGCTGGCACTGGGTGCCCCTCCGTGTGGCCGCAGGGCACCATTGAATATGGTCTTGGACTGGATCCCACTGGATGCAGCTGCTCTGGCCTTTTCCTGTACAATCAGGAAACCTCGCAGGGGTCGCCCATCTCTGTAGACACATTGTGGCCTGGTCCAGCAAGTCAGTGCTCCTGTCCGCTTTGCGCAGAGATGGCCATACCAATCGTTGCGAGTCTCTTGATTCGAGGTTGTGCTTTGTGTGTAGCTTGCTTTTTTGTGAAGCTGGTGGCAGGTTGGGGAGCGCTGCGGAGTAGAGCAAGCTATACACCAGACTGAGGAGGAGGATGGACTGTTCAAATACATTCATCCTACCTCCAACTACCACGTGGTTCGCGAGAGTTCGTCACCGGTACGACCAGTTTGACGAGCCTCATTTCGTACCCGAAAGACAGTGTGACGTGACTTGCCGCTCCTGTTCGACAGGATATAGGATGGGAAATGCTGACGAAACCTGGCGCGGGAGCAAAACGGGTTGGGCGTCGGTAATGAATGGCTGTCGACTGCTACACGTGTGCCATGACGTTGCTGTCGTCGCCCTACATATCACGGCGAGGCCGTTGTCGATGATGCGACCGTACCACCAGTCCATGGGATCGACATGTTATGTGCATGAATATTCACGACTTCTCACCCAGAGGAAGCCGGCATATTTAAAATGAGAGGCATCTGCGGGAGTCGATATTGCGCAGCCAAAACAAGCAAACAAGCCGATTCGTGATGTGATTTCAAGTCATTGTCGTACGGGTGGGTATTAATGAGGCGGCCCAGAAACGGCCGCGGGGAGGATCGGCAGCCCGGCCTCGCTATATCAGAGTCTATTATGAAGCTAGGCAGGAATGAAAATCACCCAATAACACGGCTTTGGCCTGTGTAAGCCTGGCTCGATATAGGTGAGCTTGCGGGATGCGGCGCTTGCGATCCAGCGGCTCAGGTGATACAGTCGAAAATACGATGGCACCGCTCGGTAGGAGGTGCGGAAGCTGGATCCTTATTTGGCCAATTTTTTTACGGACAGAGATTGGCAGTATATTTCGCCTGCAGCGGGAGGGGGTGGGAGACCGGGAATGCGCAGACGTACGTGCATGCTTTCATGTGATGGCTCTGGGGGGCGGAACCAGGGCAAGGTTGATGGGTGACTTGAGCACACTGGCTATCGATGTATGCAAACCTTGATAAGCCATCAGGTATTCTGTACCACAGTCTCTCGCCTCAACAGAAGTTCTTCCTACTCTGCACACCAGCCCTGTGTCTCGCATCACCGACTTGACCCAGTCAGCCTAAAGGCCCTGCGCCATGTCCAGAGCAATTTCACGAAACTCGTCTGGCTGCAATTCGTGCGACAAGATGACTCGGATCTTGTACGTTGTCGCCATGACCGAATCCAACTCCAACTTCCTCTCCGCGACCACCTTCATGATGTGGCCCAGGAGCGTCTCCATCGGGAGCGCTCGTGCTGCGCGGTAGCCGCACTGGACCGTTTCCACGTGCTGGCTCCGGATCAGGATATCGACGGACGGCGGGCCCATGTACTCTTGATGGTCGCCTTCGGCTGCGGTCCGGACCTCGCCCGTGGCCCGGTCATCGTACTTGTTGTCCACCACGGGGGTTCGCGCCTCGTCATGCCAGCCCGGGGCGTGGAACTCGAGAGGGTGAAGGGCCGACATGCTGCTTCAAGTGCATTGGGGAAGCGACTCGAGTCAGAGGGTGTAGGACTTTTGGTGGAAGCCTGTTCTTCGATGGTTTTGTGCCGTGTTGGAAAGACACAAGGCGGAGAAGGTGATGAGAGGATGCTTTTAACACGCTGGGTGACGCAGCAGTGGACCCGACGACGGGCGACCGGCGCAGTAACATGGACATTTGGGCGGCCATTTCAGCCTGGTAGGCAGCATAGTGTACGTGGTCATCGTCGTCATTCATCTTCATTTACCCATTCGTAGCTGGGATGTATGGTGAAGGCTCCTTCGCAGGACATGCCAGTTCTGGCTACTCACCAACCCTAGCTAATAAAGCAGTTAAATAACTCACTACAGCAGATGAGAGTGTTTTCAAATCCTGTCCAAGAACTTTAGTTAATGACGCAGCTTCGGCGATGCACCAATTTCAAGATATCCATCCGCTGAGTGTCGGCTTGTTCGCCAGCGAGGCCTTCTAAACAGGTGCTGAACAACTTCGTGGCACCGGCATATCCTAGCACTGTATTTTTAGTTTACCATTCAAGAGTAGTTTTTTCTTGTATATTGCTTATATATCCTATGCATAGTTCAAAGTGTTGCTCGTCATCTGTTGGCACCAGTTTGGGATTCCCAGGTAATCCCAACCAGCACTGCCAATTCTATATAAGCTCGAAGCACGAGGGCTGTGAAAGAATCCATTTTACATGCCCTAGAACAGAGAATCCTTGGAAAATGAATTAAATGCCAAGGCGAGTCTCTTCCAATCATAAAAAAACGCGGAGACTAGGATGCCCGCGTTATAGGAGTACCTGTACACACCCCTAACAGCTCAGGCTGGCGTTTTCTTCACTTGACCTGACACAGTGTGGCACAATACACCTACCAAGTTAGATTTTTTTTTAGCACTGTTGATTTGAAAAGTATTTTATTTAAACAACATTCGGTCGCTGATTGGAATCGGCAGCCCTGTTGGTAGTGCTGGAGCTATTAGTTTTAGTTGGCCATAGCCTCCAACCCCTCCTCCTCTCCCTCAGCCTTAAGCTCTTTAGGGAACATGAAACATCGAAACATCCCTCTCTCACGCAACTTGGGTGCCCAGACTAACGAACAAGCTTCAACAGGCGTGCGGCCATTTTATGTATTATCAGTTACGTGATGGTTTCGTTTTCTGCCACCCTGCGTCCTACCTATGCAGGTGTTTAGGCAGGTACCAGGTACCGTTGGCAGCTTCCAGACTGGGAATGGACTGGGAATAGTCTCGTCCCGGCCCTCTTGGCTGCTTCCTAGCTTCAGCCACATCAACTCTAATAAAAAACCCTAGATGCAGCCAATGCCATCTCGCTCACATCTACCAAGCTAATCAAGCTTGCGAGCGTTCTTCCTCACCACGACTGGCCCCAGGTTACCCTACCGAGTCCCGCAGCCCGCCGCTATCGCGTCTTGCTTCGTTTGCTACCTACTGCTTCGGTGCTCACTCGCCTTCCTCGGTCACCTAGAAGCCAGCTACACCCGTCACACAACGTCCCCTCGTCCGTTGTCTCTCGCGCATCAACCGTCGTCGCCCTTGATACCTCTTCTGCGTGTGGCGGCTGCTGAATGCATCACACGACCCAGCACCTCCATGCCCTCTCCTTGGGCGCTCCTCGACGAGAGCATCGCCAATCGCTTCGTGCTGGCTGACCGCGCACAAAAATGTCCGGTAGCCAAAATGGACTGACTCCCAGTCCTCCGACATCTGCCAGCGCCGATTCCAGTCCCACCGAGCAGACGCGCCCTCGTCGCAAACGCTGGGCCCCCAAGGTCAAGACGGGCTGCATCACATGCCGGTCAGTCTCCTGTCGCCTCCACTCCCGGTCGAATCGAATCTGACGCCCAATGGCAGTATCCGTCGTGTCAAGTGCGATGAGACGAAGCCGCATTGCAGGCGCTGCACCGCCTACGGCTATGTCTGCGACGGCTACGCAACAACCCCAGGCCTACCAGTCTCCGCTGTCCACCAAAACCACAGCACCGTCCGCAAAAGCACTACTGGTTTCGACCCTCTTCATGTCGTCTTAGACGGGAGAGTAGCACCTCCCGAGTGGGATTTTATGGAATCGTGTCGATACTGTACGCCCCCTCTCATAGTGTCGCCCTGCCACATCTTGGCCCAGCTGATCATTCAACTTCAACAGATATCGAAGCCGTACTGCCTATGCGTCAGCGCGACCTTGATTATGCGCAGCAGGGTGCTATAAATCTCTCCACTCGCAACCGGCCAGCATTCCTTCTAGCCATGACCGCCCATCGCATTGGCCTGATAAGCAACGCCATCGATACACTACCCCATCCGTCCCAAATGACTTCTATCGCGCCTCTCTGGAGCAAACTTCACTCCTACATGGTTCACAGTATTCAAGAAATCAACACCCACATAGCAGGAAGATCCTCCCTCACCAAGGTCCAAGCCCTCCTCCGTATCAGTGACCTGCTGAGCGTTGAGCTCACCCTCCTCGGCACCGCCTGGCGAGCTCACAACTCCGGGTTTCTGACCCTTCTGAACAGCTGCAACAAGGCCGAAATAAAACTACCCCCATCTCCGATTCTGGCGACAATTATACAGTTCCAGATTGCGTAAGAGAGCCCAGCCCGATGGTGATTGCCATCATAAGCAGCCCGGGCAAAAACGAGACTGACTGGTTCTTTCGTAGGGTCGCTGTAGTTGCCAACACAACAAGCCCGACTTTCAACCAGATTCAAGAGCTTGACCTCTACACTCTAGAGGAGCTAGCCAACTACTTTTCTGTTCAAATATATGCAGAGCTGCCTTGCCCTACTGAGCTCTTCCTGGAAATGGTGCGCGTCACGAAATTGCGCCGGCTAGCCATGACTACACACAACTACTTCGACGCCATCGCCCCAACTCTAAACGCCGTTTTAACACGCATCCGTGCCTTTGACCCTAAAACTTGGGACGAGCCCTATGGTGTTCCCGGCAAGCCCGAGTTTGTGCTGATGGCGCGCGTCTTCAAGTGCTCGATTGCGCTCTATGCCAACTTATCGCTGCCACCGCCACCGTCGCAGTCAACTCCCAGCATCCTGAAATCGTGGGCTTTGCGCAAAATTGCACTCCGCGAGGAGCTGCTCCAGCTGATGCGTGAGTGCTTTGCCAACTTGCCCTCCAAGGCCGCACTGTGCTGGCCGGTGGCCGTTGCCGGCGTGGCGGTTGCGGACGGATCCGAGGAGGATAAGGCGCTCGTCTTATCAACTTTCCGCACGGATCAAGGCAAAGTGCCTGAGTGTTGGTACGTACCCAAGTACTACATTGAGAAGCTGCGTGGATTCTGGGCGTCGCGCAAGCTTGGCTGGGAAGACTGCTGGGACGAGCCTTTTGCACCCATGGCATAGCGTGCGACGTTGCCTCAAGAGCTCATCTACGAGGTATGTTCTTCGCTTTGTTATTGTAGAGGAATAACTCAATTGTGTCAGAGGAAGGTGACCAACGTGATGAGGTGACGTGAACAGAAGCGGGCTATTGCGGCCTGCATGTGGCTGGCAAGGCAGCAGCAGAAGAGCCACAATCATTCCCTCAATACCGCATTCGATCTCAACGAACTAAATAGAAAACTCAGCACATTCAACTGCATTGCTGATGAACAAGAAAGCAAGGCCATGAACCACTTCACGTCGTGCGACCCTATTATGCCCGCCAGTTGAGCTTCCTCCCCCGACGTCGGCGGAATTCGCCTCTACAGGGAAGAGGCAGCTCAAGTTGTTCCAGTCCACAGCACCACTTTATGCGATGCACGCCTGGTCATAGAATAAGCTCTTCTCTCCTCGTACTACCTTCTAGGTGGGTGCCACAAGGCCATACCCATGCCATATCAGTGCCACTTTGATAAGTCGCACGACCAACCCATTCTCTCATTCGAGGAGGAAGCGCCTATTGAGCAGGCTGCGCGGGGCGCGCACCATCAGGATGTCATGGCTGCAGATGGAGGCGTCCAACAATGCATCAAGCCGAACCTGGCTGCAGTAATTGAAGAAAACAGCCGTTATGGGCTGTCAGTAGGTACCACCACCGGCCTCCCGCTTTTGCTGCCCTATTCTACCCTCTCTGTCTCCCCTCCTCGTCTGTCCACTCCATCCCCCCTCTTCTTCGACCTTCTCAAGCTTCCTCGCCCAGCGCCACGTACTCAACCTAGCCGCGTACATCATCTACAAATACTACTCAACCCAGCCGCTCCCATACATCTACATACAAATACCACTCAACATCACAGCCATGCCCGTCACCGAGGGCTCCATCGAGGAGCTTACCGCGATCAGAAAAAAGATCGACGAACTCAACGCAGAGGCTGCAGAATGCGCGCGTCTGTCAAAAAGCATCAATGACCTCTATCCAAACGTCCAGATGGCTCTGATCAACAGCGGGAATAGCGCAAGGCTGAACCGAGGACAAGCACCAGTTAAAAGCCGTGAAGATCAGAACTTGGAGCTGAGCTATGTAGAGCTCGAGGCCCAAAAGGAATTTGTCAGACTCTGGCACAAGGAGCTAGAATTAACTGTGAGGATCGGGGAACTGGAAAGGGAGGCCCTCGAGAAGGAGAACAATATCAAGGGTTGAAAGCAATAGATTATTACCAACCAGAGTTGACGCAAACTAGCTACCCTAGGTGGCAATATGTATTTGCCCCCTATCAAGTATCTTATTTATCTTAGATGTTTTACATATCTTAAGCATCTTATATATCTTAAGTGTTTAATCGGTTTTTTAAAAACTCTAACTATCCTTAATTAATTAATTATATTACTCTAATTAGGCCTAAGTACCTATCTAGAACCTCTATAGACTAGTGAGTAAGGGAAAAACTAGGTGCCCTAGGGGAAAACCCTTACTCCTGCGTTAGGTGTCGGCGCCGTTGCGGCTCCTGGTCGGGTTCGGTGCGAACCCTCCTCTTAATCCTAAGGTCACATTTCCTTCCCCCGGTCGTTCCCCCGGGTTCCGCCATTGTCCCTTCGTCTCTATTCATCCCCGACTCTAAGTTCGGCCCCCGATCGGCCCCGCAGCGGACTTAGCCTCGCATCTATCCCGGCGCGGCGCCGTGCTCTATAACGTGGCCGGGGTGTGGGTAGAGCCCTAACGCGTTAAATTCGGGCCCGTGAAAAGACGTTGTTCTTCGCGGTTGTTCGCGTCTGTGGCCTTCCGCGGGCCCGGGCCGAGCCCGCCCGGGTCCCCGCGTCAGTCCTGGTCGGACTCTCCGTTCGGTCTGCGTTGGTGCGCGTTTGCTCTGCACGGCCCCGCTGACGGTTGTTGTTGTCTGTTGTAAACGCCTCCCTAAACGCCTTTTAAAGCGACCAGTGACGTGTCGTTTCCGCCGCCTCGCCGGGGGCGTCGCGGCTCCAACTATCCTTAGTATTTTCTTTATTTTCTTAAACAGTAATTATTTCAACTATCTCAAGTATGTAGATCAATAGATGTTGCCATCCACTGGAGGCTACGCATCAGGCCCATAAAGATCATGTTCCTTCAAATACCGTGTCCAGTCCTCATTTCGTGAAGCTCTTGCTCTCGCCTCGTCGGCTAACTCCGGCCGCTGGTCAAAGAACCTCTTTTCAGCCAAGTCAACGTCGGCAATAGACTGTTTTTCCACGAAATAGCTGTTGAACAGTTCCGATAGATCCGAGGGATGCCTTATTAAGCGCGCAAGAATGAAGGATTCTTCTGCAGTGTTTGGGGCCCATTCATCTCCGAGCCTTGCGAACCGTTCTTGGTCCCTCGCTAAAAAAAGGTGTCGGTGAAACCAAATGCTGAAATAGGTCATCCCGGGCTCCTGGTTCACTCCCCATAGTGGAGGTACGGCAAGTTGTATAGGAACCACGTTGACAAACTCCCAGTCGATGATTCCGTGGATGTGTAGTTTCTCGTCGACAAGAATGTTTCGAAGATGCATATCTGAATGACTGAGCACGAAGGGACCCTTGTCCAAGTCCTCCGAAATAAACCGGTTGAAGTGTTGTCGAACTGAATGGAGGGCGAAAAGCTCAAACCGCGTTGCCTCTTCAGAGAAGTCGGGGAAAGGAGTCTGGGTATACCGGCTGAGCAAATCAAATTGCGACTGCATGTAAGCCTTGGCACTTGTGAAGGCAGGCAGGCGGAGACCAAGATCGTTTGTAGCGAAAGAAGAGAAACCATCCACAACCGCCTCATCAGAGTCTGTGGGCATTAGCGAGCCGATTTTCGGGAACTCAAGGCTCCGAATTTGGTGCAGATAGTCAAAGAGTTGCAAGAAAAACTGCGCGCGGGTATCGTCATCGGCATCATTGAAATGTTTCAGCACAAGGGGATGGCCAAGCATCATTTCGCAGATTAGAAACACCTGGGTTGTTCTGTTGTCGTCGGTCAACACCTCCCCTTTACCATAACCGTAAACGGTCGGTACTGGAACTGTTGTATGGCGCCTGAGATGGCTAGAGAGGACATTAGTTAGGGCCGTCTCGTCTGCGCCCGGTCTTATAGTGAGGTAGAAATACATACTTGAGAGTGGCAACCTCGCTCTGAAGCTTCGTCCACGGATCATGCACGGCCGCCTCGATGGGAATGCGGACAGCCCATCTCGTCTTGCAGTCAAGGAACTCGACAAAGAAGCAGACATTGAAGCTTCCATTCTCCTTTCCGATAACCCGGCACGCCTTCCCGCCATTGTATCGTGATGCAAGAGCCTCTATCGCACTTGGCTGTAGTGACGCGAGAAAGGCCGTGGTGGCCGCTCGCTTTGCCTTGGGCGCGACCGGCCATTTATTGACAGCCTGTTCAACATCGCGCGACAAGGGGCCATAGACAATCCGGCGCCAAATTCCGAGTAGGAACGCGCTCGCAGAAGTCCAAAAATAGGAAGTAAGCCTCGAAAAAATAGTGAACGCCATGTGTTGGGGCTGTACGTGTGAGATGGTGAGGTCCCGTAAACCCCCTTAACAGTGCAGGAAAAGATCCAGCCTGCCTTAGTCAGCGCAGTGTCAACTCGCCGAAACAAAAAAAAATATCGATGGCATGTCTTTTCACATGGGTCCCTATATTTTCCCACGAAGCTTACCACAGGCAAGAGAGCTTTACAACAAGATATGTCGCCGGGAAGTTATCCTCTTGGGGTATTAAACTGGGCTAAGGTATCGCCAACAACTGCTCCATCCGATGGCGCATGAGGAGGCCCTTCCCACGACAGCCTTCACTTTTTCCTGGATTGAGCTCGATATTGGTTTTACAATTCATTAGTAAAGGAATTAAGCGAGAAGAATGACATACTTGGCACATGTGAAGGATGATGACCTCTGTCAACTACGTGACCCTAACCCTAGAGGTGGACAGTAACAAGGTCATACAAGATGGCACTGACCACGATGAAAGGAAGCCATACAATGATCTGAAAAGGGGTAGATACTATAGCTACCTATGCCGCACTTTTCGCGGATACCCTGTTCATCTGATTGTCTTGAGCTTTTACGCAAGCCTGCCAAGATCAACCAATAGAAACCCCATCCAGAGCGAAGCCATTTTTTAACTCTAGCCAATCAACACTGTAGGTACATGAAATTAGCCTCAGTGCAGCAAGTCGCACAAGCAGACGAAGATTCGAGACTGAAGGTTTTGTTTTATTCTTATTAGTCTAGTCTGATGTTAATCTTCATGGTTCGTCATGCTCGCTTAAAAAGTCCGGGGCACACTCTAGGCTGCTTTTAGCTGACTAATGTCCGCTAAGGCCTCAACATATCACTGACTCGGTGAAGCGAGCTTCGTCCGGGGCACAAAAAGCTTCAACAACAATCTGGCTCATAGGAATATCATCGCCGGTAGGCAAGGACACTCGAACGACAAGTCACTTGTATGGGGATCTGTGAAGCGGTCTGCAGACGTCTTGTCTGCGGCCAGAACTGAGCAAAGAACGACAGTGGAAAGATGTTGCTGTACACCAAGCGGGCACTGCCCAAGATTCCAAAGAAGCGTTCCCGAGCAGGTGAGTCCTTGTCTTGATCACTTCGCGTCACTTACCTCACGATGGGCACTATCTCTAATGCGTTACTTGCCCCTTTTTCGTCGAACCAGGTTGCGAGTTTTGGTACGTCGTTGACCCCTAAAAATCAGACCATGTCACTTTTGTTAACACCCCGCCAATAGCAGAGTCAAAGTAAGCAGCAAGTCGCGCGCAAAAGTACCTCACAATAAACGCTAACGCAGGGACCACCGTGCAGAAAAAAAAGTGCGACGAAGGTCGTCCCGTCTGCGCGCGATGCAGAGAGACGGGCCAGGAATGCGTCTACGGGCCGCTGAGGCCGCGTCAACGGAGGAGCGCAGCGCAGATTGAGGCCGACGCGGCCATCGCGGAGGGATCCTCGACGTCCTTTCGACAAAGCGGCCCGGCGGACGTGCCCTCCTTTCCCCAGCCGGCACTTGGCGACGATGAGCTCGATGCCGACTTCCTCGACCCCGACTGGTTCGGCCAGGGTTCCTCGGGGGGCGAGCTCGCGGCTGCCGATGAAGAGTGCGACCCTCCACATCCAACACCGGCGCCGCCGGTGCCGTCCTCCGCCGTCGCCCGCCGCCACTACGCGGGCGCCTTTTACGCCACGCCGCACCTGGAGCTCAACATGCCGCTTTTCTCCGAGTTCACGACCATCCGCGGCCGACGCGTGCTGCTAGACCACTTCACCAACACGCTGTCGCACCTCATCGTACTGCGTGAGGATGCTGGCAACCCGTTCCAGCAGCTGGTGCTGCCTATGTCTCGACGAAGTTCCGCGGTCGCGAGTGCTATCTATGCGCTGTCCAGTGCGCACCTCGAGTTCCGCGGCGCATCTACTGCTGAGAAATCGAGCATCGAGTTCCATTCTGAGGCTGCGCGTAATCTGGCAAACTTGATCGAAACCGGTGCAGAGAGCAACAGGAATGAGCTCCTGGCAGCAGTCATGTTGCTTATTTACTACGAAGTGGTAAGTCTGCAAAGCTGATTGGCCCAAGGTAGACGCGATAGCTAACTCCTCTAGCTGGTCCATCGAGAGCAGTCACAGATTGTTAGCGGGCATTTAAAAGGCGCCATGGCTATTTTAAACATGGGCGCCGCACCATCGGACCCTACAAGAGCATTTCTTGAGCGTGTAAGCTTTCCCGCTGGCCAAACTCGCATGGACATGCTGACGTAGCAGGCCTTTCGCTTTTATGACGTGATTGCGGCGCTTTCTTTTCGAAAGCCTACGCTTTCCAGCTTGCCAGCACCTGGAGATACAGATCGCTTCCTCCCCGTTGACAGCCGGGGCACCTCGCAGCCGGCCGGCAGCGCCGACGCTCTCCTCGGCATGGCGACCTCGCTGTGGCCCATCGTTCACCGGCTCTCAAACCTCGGCGCGCTGAAAGATCAAGTTCTCCAGGCAGAAGCCGGCGACGACACCGCGAAAGCCGGACAACTGCGCGCAGAGCTCGAGTCCGCCGCATCTAGCATCGAAGCGTCTCTCATCGTATGGGAGCCGGAATTGTCGCCCGAACAGGCCAGCGTGTTACTGGAGGGCGCATCGTCCGACGGCGGCGCTATCGCCGGGATCCTCAACAACGCGCGGGCGTACCAGCACTCGTCACTGGTGCACCTGCACCGGAGCATCCTGGGTGCGCGGCGGGAGGACTTGACGGTGCAGGCACACGCAAGCGCGAGCCTACGATTCTGCGTGGGCACGGTGGAGAGCGCAGGCCCTATGGGGGCGCTGCTGTGGCCGCTGTTCGTGGCAGCGTGCGAGGCACGGACGGCGCCGGACCGGGCCCTCGCGGCGCAGGCGTTTGCGGGGATTGACAAGCATCAGGGCATGGCCAACATTCCGCAGTCGTGGCGGATCGTGCGCGAGGTATGGCGGCGCGCAGACGGGAGAGCGGCTGATGCTAGGCAGAGGGATGAGGAGGAGCCGGCGCCGCGGAACAGAGAGTACGGTGGGGAGGGGGGAGTAGCGGAGCTTGGCATCGATCTACAAAGAAGTACTCTTCAGGGGTTCATCAGGGGGCCAGAATTTGAAGAGGAAGATCTGTGGCGGAAGGTGTGTAGGGATATGGAGTTGTCAGTGGTGTTTGGATAGGGATGGGAGCGGAGTTTCGGTCGTGTTTACTGATGGTGCTGGGGTGGCGTGTGACGAATGCGGTACACAGATGACGCATGCACGGATACGGTTTAGACTTTACTAGGACTTATTAAATGAAATTGAAGCGATGCGTTTTCAAGCAGGCGTACAGACAAATGCGTTGTTGTGTTGGTAGCAAGAAGTCGTCGCCCGCTGTAGGTGGAGTTTTCGGGGTGGGGTCGCAAAATCGGGCGTCGGGAAGAAAATGACAGCCTCAAGGATAATCACAATCGGTGTAGCCTTCTCCTAGAGAATCGAGTATATAAGGGGACACCAATTGAGTGTCGTGTTAGCGATGTGTGGCAACATTGCGTGTCGTTTGTCAGTCGTACTGCGGGAGGGGTGGCTTGGGGCTCGGAGATCGGACGGGTTTTCAGTCGTCTTTTGCTTTTTTTCAAGGTAGAATCAAGCTCCGCTGTGAGCCGAGGAGAGATTTGCTATTGTTGCTTTTTGCGGAAAATTTTCATCGAGAAGAAACTTGTGGCGCTGTTGGAAGAGGTGATAGGTGATTCGTCACATAACGCTTCGTTGAAGTCCAGGCCCTGAGCGGCCCTCCAAAGCCACGCAAGGAGGGCCGTTTTTGGCATTCTAAATCGTGAAATTTGCATTCAGCGTCCTTGACCGAGTTGGGGTTAGCGTCCGTAGTGGATACACGTATTTTTGCAGGGAGGAATATAGCGAAAGGTTTAGCTAGAAGGTGGCTGCCAGAGCCGGAATTCAAATTGAGGCTGCTGGGCCGGCTGTTGAGAGGCCTGTTGAGAGGCCTGAGAGGCCTGTTGAGAGGCATAAAAAGAGTCCTGTGAGGTAGTATAAGAAGGGGTAATCTAGGACAATTGATACGGCTGAACAGGCCAAATATAGCCTGAATTGACAGGCGTTGCGGTAACGTGTGTCTGGACAGGCCCAACGTTGTTGACCTGTGACCTTAATCACTCTTCAATTGGAGCCTCGAAGGCAGCCATCTCTGGTGGGTTTGCGTTCTGGCCTCTGATTGGCTGGTTTCTGTACGCTATGCTTAATCGGGAGCTTACATAATCACGTAGAATGCAAATTTCAGGAATTAGAATGCAAAAAACTCCCACGCAAACAGCGGAAAATGGCCGTGAACAAGCCACAAATAACGAATTAGTTTAAAATGCACGAGACATGGCTTCACGAACAAACGCAGGAGGGGAGATGAGGGAAAAACTGTCGAGGAAGGGAAAGGAAAAGGAAGAGGCGGAGAAGGGCTGGCAGGCAGGGACGGACACTTCCCACAGAGGGAGGTTCTACACCGTTTCTGCTTTTTTGGTGAGTGAGACTCGCACCAAACTTGTGTCTTTCCTTTTGGGTTGTTGAACAAAGAAAGCAAATCCCTGGTCCGTCGCCTATGACCCATAGGAATGTCGGCGGTGCTTCAAACCCTATCTGTAGCAAACCTGGGTGGGTGGCTGATCCTGCTTCCAAGCAGACGGGCGCCATCACTCACTGACGATGCCATCAGAAACACGGCGATAGCGGCGCACAAATCGGTTTTGTCCGCACTGCATATTTTGCCTGAAATCGATGTACCCCTCTTTCTCTTATTCTTCTTTTTTTTTTTTTTTTTCGCCTGATCTTTGTCTGTATTTTCCGTCCCCCACAATCTTCAGGTACCCGCGGGTTGCTCTAGCGGAACGAACGGGGCTGCTGGAGCCTTGAAATAAACGGTCGAACCACAACCACCCACCTTTTCTCCTCCATCCATCCACCTCACGATCTTTCTCCCGTACAAACATCGACTCGTTATCGCCTTGTCCACGACGACGACCAGATGCTTCTCTAACATCACATGCGCATCTCACTCACGACGCCTTGTTACTTGATTGGTGTCCCCCCCCCCATGCGCGCCTGACTGCATAGCACAACACCACCTTCCACCCTACGCCACCTCGGCCAGCACATCGTGACGCACTGTCGCCTTACCCGCTTCCGCCCTCCCTCCATCCCTCCCTCGCAACACTGACCAGCCCAACCAGCCCTCTTTTTTTTTTTTCCAACTCGCCCCTCCCTCTCTCTCTCATCTTCTCTGCGCTCGCCTATCCATTCGCTGCCCGCACTGTACGCTCGCATAGCCATGGTTAAGCCATGAATGTGACCTTTGGCAAGTCGGACTCTTCCGCCACCGCCCCGAGGCAGATTCGCTTCGTCAACAGCCAAGGCCAACCGCCATCCAAGCGCCGCAGGATCAACGCCGCGTACGTCCGTCTCCTCCCAGCCGGTTCTGCCCCTCCCGCCGATGCCGTCTGCCGCCTGCCGCTGCCGCTTGCCGATGCCCCTGCGCGCATCGATCCCACACAGAACCCGGTTGCTGACCTCGTACCTCTCTTCCCATAGATGCCTCACATGTAGACGTCGCAAGACGCGCTGCGACGGCGAACGCCCGACCTGCTCAACTTGCTCCAAGAACGGCCATAGATGTCTTGGATATCCCGACGAGCCCAAGCGCGACGGCCCCGATGCTGACCACGCTGTCGACGACAACGAGCACGACCAATCCGCGACGGCACCTTCTACTACCCGCCCCCGTCCTGACCTTCCAGCCGGCACTGAACCTGACCGCCCCGTTGGCACAACGGCTCGTGATACCGGAGATCGCGATACCACCGCTCGAACTCCTCAGCTCCACGTTGACCCGCGTTCTCGTCCCTCCTCAGCCCAGCTACCAATGCTCCCTCCACAGCATTCCACGGCCGTCATGGGTGCTCCTCCCGCGAACGCCCAGGCTGCCCCTACAGGCCCCGATCCGTCGCCCTCCGCATCCTCCTACCTGCCGCCCCAGACAGCGTCCACAGATGACCTACCATCTTCCCCAACAGCTCTGCGCCGCATGCAAAGCTACAATTATCGTATCCCCTACTTTCGTTACTTTGGTCCCACTGCCATTGTCCCCGGCTTCAAGCAAATGGTCGTCTCCGTGCGCGACCGACGCCTGTCCACCTCGTGCGCCGGCTCCCACCCAGCCACATCGCCCCTGTCTACCCACAGCGCCGCTTTCGCTACCAGCTCTGCCGCCAACAGCGATGTCGCAACCGACGAGTTGCCGTCGTACGACCCCAACGCCCCCGGGCCCGTCCACCCGCTCCTTCTCCATCTCGCCGAACTCTTCTTCACCCATGTCGGCTGCAACTTTCCCTTCCTCAAAAAGGAAAAGGCCCTTCGCCATATCCGCGAGAAGAGGGTTGAGCCCATCCTGGTCGACTCCATCTGTGCCCTTGCCGCCCGCTTCTCTGACTCGCCCACGTTGACTGGCGGCAACGACAAGATGCCCCGCACCGAGCGCGGCAACGGCTTTGCCCAGCGCGCCAAGCAAGCAACCGTCGACACCTTTCCCTGCCCTAGCGTTGAGGCCGTCCAAGCGTGCCTTCTCATGGCATACGAGGGCTTTGGCTCCAACCAGGACAGTGCTCTGTGGATGTATCTTGGACTGGCTATACGCATGGCCATAGACCTCGGGTTGCAGAAGCGCGTCGGTATCAAGTACCAGGGCGAAAAAGACCCTTGGAACATGCAGCAACGCAGCCGAGGGGCTGCCGATTCGGAGAGCCCAGAGGAGCACCGACGCGATGATGGGGACCTCAGCGAAACGGGACAGAGAGAGCTGGAGCAGGAACGAATCGACACATTCTGGGCCGTCTTTGTCCTAGATCGCATCATTTCTTCAGGAACAGGTCGGCCCGTCACACTCCGGGACGGTGACTTTGAGTTGCCCTTTCCGGAACCCACCACCGATCCCATTACCGGTTGGCCGACGCTCTTTCCCGTTCTGGTGCAAATAATTCACCTCTACGGGCAAGTGTCCGATGTGCTCAACAACATCCACCACCCCGACGACCTTACACAGAAACGCTGGGGGGAGCTCAGCGAAATGGAACATAAGCTCACACGGCTGTACAAGAATTGGGGTCACAGGCTGCAATTCAACGTCAACAACTTCAAGCACTACGTCAAAGACGGCCAAGGCAACAGTTTTGTCCTGCTGCACCTCTGGTTCCATGCTCTCTTTATCAACCTACACCAGCCGACGGTGCTTATGAACTTCAGTGAGCTACGCAGCGAGCACCAGCTCCTGTCCGATAGCCGTGAGCTAAGCATGAGCAGCGCCAAAACTATTTGCGACATTCTGTCGTTTACAGATCTCATCGATCCAAAGAGCTTCATCGGGAATCCTTTCACTAGTCAGCCAATTTACATTGCCGCCGGCGCATTCCTCATGGAGTCCAGTGCCAACGCCTCCGAAGGCCCGTCGCGCGAGGCCTCGCCGCCGCCCATAGATCGAAAGAGCGCTGCCGCCGCACGTGCACGGTCCTCGCGCCACTCAATATTCGCTTCAGCCGCAACACAAAACTACCAGCGCTGCTACAACTCTCTAGCGGAAATCCATAGCTGCTGGGGTGGCATCAAGTATATTCTCACGGCGCTGGACCAAAAGTCCAAAGGCATGCATGACGTCGAGACATATACCACTGAAGAGTACGAGAGCACCAAGGTGATGATGCTGCCACCGCCCGTGCAGGCGAGCATTGGCGACCAACTCAGCCGCCTCAACAACCAGGGCTCGCCGATACCGCCTGGTGCATTCGCGTGGAGCTTCTCGGGCACGGCCAATTCGCCCAACTCCAACTTTACCGCCATGTATCAGGCCACCGCCCCAGGCAAGAGCAGCGCTTCCCAAAGTGGCGCCGGGTCTGGACCCTCCGAGGCGCCGGTACCAGCGTCCTCATCTTTGGTCAGGCCGCCGCCACTCGCCGTCTCCCGCGAGGAGGGTAACACACCCCCTGGCAACATGGTTTACGACCCAATCCGCCAGTCACAGCCAACGACGACCATGTTCACACCGGCGGTCCCACAGCCAAACCTCTCAGCACTACGGAACTCGTCGCAGCAAGGCACTCCTGGCACGGGCAGGCTAGCACCCAGTGGCCCCGTGCGATTCGACAGCTTGAACGATGACCCTAAGATGTTTGCAGCGCCTTATCCGCCCACAAGCCAGCCTCCGTATGACGCGACTGCCGCTGCCTTCGGCTCGTCGCCAGCAGGCGCCGCCAATGGCACCCAGGCCGCCTCGGCCGCCATGTATGCGATGGCGTCACAGTTTGGCACATGGGGAGGCGGGCCCATGATCGGCCAGATGGATGGGATCACTTTCAACAGTCGCGACATTGACATTGAGGAGCTTGGACTGCAGCAAGACCTGGTCAGCGGGTCGTGGCTGGACCTGACAACCGACATGCTAGGGGGGTTGTTTGAGAACCCAGAGTTACTGCACCATCACCATCATCCGGGAAGCTAAAGGATTCTCGTGGAAGTGAATCATATGATGGAGGTGTGTTCCTTCCCATGATTTGTGTTTTTTTTTATAGCATTGCGAAGGATTTTAGCGAGCGATGTATATCTCTTGAGAAAGGAATAATTTGAATTGTATGGTGGTCTTTTGGAAACAAGGGTTGTTGGAAGCGAGCGCGAGCGCAAAAGAAGACGGGGGATTGCTATTGTCGTCTCTATCCTATTTTATTGTATGGCGCATCTGGGAGTTTTGCTGGATTTCTCGTCATGTTGCTCATGATCATCGCGAAAAGCCGGAATCTTGACTTGTTTGTTACATTTTTGCTTGGTCAATGCATGGCAAGGAACTACAGAATATGGGTGGGCGGATGAATATTACGTGCCTTGAAACAAGAACACAGCCCTCTCTTGCTTCCTTTTGACTCTTTTTCTTTTTCAACTTGCTATGTGTAGATGCTGAAAATCGAAATATGCCTTTTTCGCTGGCCCAAGCTGTTTGTCCTTTTAAGTGGTGGGGAGACCTTTGTAGAGTAGTCTGCATACATCAAATCAACCCAGGCATTGATTGGGGTTGTGCTTAGCAGAAGAGCTACACTTTGCTTGGGAAGCAAGCATACAACACTAAGCTTTGGTTTTGCTAAATTACAAATCACCTTTTCTCTTTGACATTGACATTGACAATTACCTCAATTAGACACAAACACCAGCAAAATAAACCCAATCGGTGATTTCCATAAATACCCACACCACAGGTATCCGTATTCTAAGCAGGACCCGCAGGAGTCAAGCCCGGCTCCTGCTCAAACAAACCAAAAGCATCACCAAACTCGCACACTCAGCGTCAACCACTCGTCATGAATCTCCAATAGCGTACCCTCTACACCACCGGCCGAGTTCTCTTCCCCTCACCTCATCATGGCCTGCAGGCCGCCGCCGCTGCTGCTGCTGCGGCCGCTCCTCGCCTCGCCCATCCCCGCCGGCGGCCTCCGATCCTCGCACCGCCTCTTCTCGACCGCCGCCGCCGCCGACCCGGCCAACACGACGCAGATCTACATCTCCCGCTCGCGCGACCCGCTCCTGAACCTCTCCCTCGAGCACCACCTGCTGCAGACGGCGAGCCCCTCCGCCACCGTGCTGATGCTCTACGCCAACGCGCCGTGCGTCGTCTTCGGGCGGAACCAGAACCCCTGGATCGAGGCGGACCTGGCGCGCCTGGCCCGGCAGGGCGTGCAGCTCGTCCGGCGACGGTCCGGCGGCGGCACCGTCTTCCACGACGAGGGCAACGTCAACTTTAGCGTCGCCTGCCCGTCGGCCGCGTTTGACCGCGACCGGCACGCGGAGATGGTGGCGCGGGCGCTGCGACGGCTGGGCCGGCCGTCGGCGCGCGTCAACGCCCGCCACGACATCGTCGTTGATGTCGACGCCGGCCTGGCGGCGGCGTCGGCCACCTTCAAGGTCTCGGGGTCCGCGTACAAGCTGACGCGTCGGCGGTCGCTGCACCACGGCACGTGCCTGCTGCGCAGCCCGAACCTGGCGTCCATCTCGGGGCTGCTGCGCGCGCCGGCGGCGCCGTTTGTCAGGGCGCGCGGCGTGGACAGCGTGCGCAGCCCGGTGCGCAACCTGGAGCTCGACGCGGAGGCGTTCCGGGACGCGGTGGTGCGCGAGTTCGAGGGCCTGTATGGCGGGCCGCCGAGGCTGCGCGCGGTGGTCGAGCACGACGCGGCCATGGCGGTGGAGGAGGTGCGTCGAGGGTACGAGGAGATGCGGACGCGGGAGTGGGTGTACGGCCAGACGCCGCGGTTCGCGTTCGCGACGCACCCGACGGAGCTGGATCCCCGGCCGCGGCCGGAGCTGCCGTTCAAGGTACTGTCCCCTTTCCCCCCGTCTGGTGGGCTTCTTTTTTTTTTTTTTTGCTGACTTCAAAAATAGGAGCGCGTGCATTTCGAAGCGAAGCAGGGTGTTATTGAGCGGTTCGAGATGGAGGATGGCAATGGCGTTGAAAGAGAAATCTCGTCTCTCGTCGGGACGAACGTCCACGACGTCGGTGACTGGTCGGCGCAGCTTGCCGATGCAGGCGTCGCCAGTCAACAAGCTCAATACATTGGAGACTGGCTTAACGGCATCCTTGGGACTAAGTTCACGAGACCATAAACGCCCGCGTAGCACCGACGTCTTGTCATTTATAATACGCCGAAACCCCGGTATATATCATCATGTATAATCTTATTTTGGAGAGCTATAGCTCCGGATTAGCAGCCATGGCGCTCTACTTTCTCGCGTAGTGAATTCAATGCTGTTGGCCTGCTGCATGCTATAGGTTCCCGGGGATCTGATCTGTCATGTGAGCCACCACCTCGAGCCGGGTGACGGAGAATGGCAACTGCTTTCATCATCTCATCTTGTGTAGAGGACGCATGCATGCCTCGTCTCAGGCCATCACAATTTTGAGGCCTGATCGGGGGCCTGCTTCGCTGCTTGGCCAAATCAGGCAGCTGAGCCCATCGCACTCTCGTTCTATTTGATTCATGATAGGCATTCAAGCAACACGACAAACACCACCATTCTATGGCGCAACTTACGGAACTGCCAACATTGGACGACGAGAGCGCTGCGAGCTTATGCAAGAGAAGAAAAAAAAATTTATCACACAAGAATCGAGTTACACAATTTCAGAGAGGACTTTACGCGATGAACTGCGCCTCTCTGCTGGGTCACCTAGCCGTCGAGCTCCTTGGATCTCGTGGTCGCCGAGCTGCCCACTCGCGACCTGCCCAGTCTGCTGCTGACAGCCAATGTGCTGTTTGAGCGATGCAGGGACGCACTCCTGGAAAGGGGCGTGGAAGAAGGAGGGAAGCCCGTCATCCAGGCCGCCACAAACGGCGACGCAGCGGTCAGCGGCGGTGCGCGCTCATGGCGCTGGCAGAGGTCGGATGTGTGCCGACAGAGAGCGACTTGCGGGTTTTCGGGGGCTGATCTGCAAATCAATGTAGATGTCCGCTGTAGCGCATGTGGCGGCAAAGCGTACTGCTGTCATCGTTGTCATCACCGTGATCATCATCCTCTGCGGCACCAGCGAGACCAGCTTAACCTCGACTCATCCAGTTGCGTGTCACACAAACTTGCAAATCGCTATGACAAGTGTAATTTGTTTTCAGCTCTAGAACTTTATAAAACAATTCGTAAATGTATCCAACATACCATATATACATTCCATAGCCAATGCCGAGGTATATCGCTACCAAACGCCCAACTCCTTTAAAAGAACGCTCGACCTGCTCCTAGCAGATACAGACATACATTCCCCCCCCCCTCCCCCCCTCCCCTTCTTTACAACTCCAGCTCCTCAACCTCCATCCCGCACGTCGCGCACGCCTTGACCGTCATGCCCTCCTCGTTTTCCACCGTCCGTCCCCATTCGTGCACGTGCTTGCCGCCGTGCCTGCCCGCCACGTCGTCGCCAAACTTGCTCGCCCCCGTCGCGCTGAGGTTGCCGGCCTGCCGGCGGAACGCGTCGGTGCGCGTCTTGCGCTTCAGGTCGCGCAGCTTGTCGCGGAACTGGCGCTCCTTGCGCGCGCTCTTCTGCGCCTCGCGCCGCGCGTACTCGGCGTCCAGCGCCTCGGACGAGCCCCATTTGGTCTGCAGCGCGTACTCCTCCACCTGGCACCGCAGGAAGAGCATCATGTCGTGCCAGTGCGACTTGTGCGGGTTCGGCTTGGAGAGGTGCGGCAGCAGCTCCGGGTCTCGCAGCTCCGCTGCAAAAACGCAGTCAGCATAAGTTTTTTTTTCCTGTTGTTCACGGCAGGGTTGGCGGATAGGAAGAGGGGAAGGGGAACCACGCACGATCGGTGAGGAGGTAATCCTCCTTGCACTCCGTCTTGGTCAGCAGCGAGTACTTGTCTGGTAGGTTGTTCTTGCACTTGTTGCACACGCAGAGGTGGAAGACCTCCTCCCAGACCCAGTCCACCTCGAGGCTGCCGCACTCGCGGCACTTCTTGCGCGTCTTCTCGTCGTCCAGCACGCTGATGCCCGGCTCGAACGGGCCCGCGCGCTGCCGCCGCAGGGTCCGCAGCAGCTGCAGCTTCTCCCACTCCTGCATCGTCATGTCCTTGGGTCGCTGCGGCTGCTGGTCGCCGCCGCCGGCCACCGCCAGCGCCCGGTTGTGCGGGTCGTCCTCGGCGGACAGGAACCCGCCCTTGGTGTCCGTCATGGCGCTCATGTTGTAGTCGACAAACTTGGCAAACTTCTTGGCGGGCCGCAGTTCCGACTCATCGCCACGGTCGCGACCGTCTCGGTTCGTGCCGGTGTCGGTCGTCGTCGTCGTTGCGGCGAGGGGCCGCTTGCCGTTGGCGGGCTTGGAAACGTAGACGTCATCGGTCGGGACGAAGCCGGCGGCCGTCTTGGGAGGGGCGGGCGCGGTGCCGTTTTCCCGCTGCTCGGCTTCTCGTTGATCGCGAATCGCCTTAGCTTTTAATCGATTCTCTTCCTGGAGGGGCGCAGTTTCGTCAGCATCAGTCGTCGCGCACAAATCGCCGTGCTAGGCGCACTCACTATGCGCCTCAGCTGGTCCGGTGTGAGCGGTGATTTGGCGGGCGGCCGTGACGCCGGCGGCGGTGTCTTTGACCGCTCCATTTCCGAAGTAAAGGCAAACTATACCCGGTCGGTCCGGTGACTTGTAGCTGTACGATTCCGCGGCACCGTGTAATCTCGATGTGGTTGTACGGATGAAAACGCCAGCTAGCTTGGAGGGGTCGTGTCCTAGTTTCACGCCAGCGATCAGAGTCGTCGCCACCCGCACACGTCTACACGTGATTGTAAGTTCACAACGGATTTCTAGAACAAAAATGACTTCATTCGAGGCAGAAAAACATGGAGGTCAAGGTCAGAGCGCATTAAGAAGTAGACTAGTTTTACAGCGCCGGCTCATCTATCGGCTGCCATGTATTTGCAACGTTTTTTTTCGCAGTGCGAAAACCCCGCCATCTAACTTTGTCATGCATCAACCCTCCCATCTTCTCATCTATCGTAATCCAGCATTAACTTCTTACTCCTCCTTGGCACCACCACGGCCAGCCTTCTCAGCAGCCTCAACAGCCTTCTTGTCACTCTGGGTCTGGCCACCCTGCATAGCGCTCATGAAACCGGCGGCGGCCTTGAAGGGGCGCTTGAGCTCGCCCGAGGCGGGCTGGCCGTACAGGTGGATCTTGACGAGGTTGCTCTCGAACAGGGACTTGACGGGGATGATGGACTGGATCATGAGTGGGTTGGTGTACTTCATGTACAGGTGCATGAAGCCCATCATGGCGACGGCCATGAGCTGGCCGCGGAAGGCCTGCTTGAGCTGCGCGGTGTCGTAGGCGTGGATCGTGGTCGTGACGAGCTTGCCCTCCTCGGACGAGCCCATGGGCGCCGGCTCGACGTACTTGAGCGTGGTCATGTCTGGTGCGAGGTCAGTAACGTGCGGGGATCGGCGTCGCGTGACTTTGCCGATTTTCGTCGCCCGATGACGTACCCTTCTTCTTGTTGATCTGGGACATGATGTAGGCGTAGATGAGCGCAATAACCACATTGCTACCGATGTAGACGGCGCGGACCGTGTTGAGGACTTGGGGATCTTCAAAGGGGACGCGCTTCGACACCTGCATCATACCCAAGATGATGATCAGGTTGGTACTGCAATTACTCAGTCAGCCAAGCGTTCGTCGCAGAGGCTTCGCACCGCGTGAGGTCTACTCGACCGCCCATGTCGCCCAACTGTTGCGCTTCAAACTCGCCCGAGTCGTCATCGCGAACAGGGGTTGCACGGGACTGGCCAAGTGGCTTCGTTTGGGAGGAGCGAGCGATATGGGAACGGGTATTCTTACATTTGGGGGCTGAGGCTGACCATTGTGAATCACGAGGGCGAGGTACAACGGGCGGGCGGGTGATAAAGAATCGTAAAGCGCAATGGAAGGGTTGAGGAAGAGCCACGAAGTATAACGGACAGATTGCCTAAGTAAAGTCGTTGTTGCGCCAAGATGGAACCACGGAGAAGTCGGTCGAGGCGAATTTTCGACGCGGCGTTGCTACGTTGGCCTCTTTGCCTAGCCACAAGGACCCCATCCTAACTTAAAAAGTTGTGGCGGCGCTCAGTGTGGCTCGCGAAGAACCGTCTCGGGTCCGTCTTTTTTCCGTGTTGCCATGCCTACCCTGTACCAGCGAACCTCACGCCGCAACCAGACAAACTCCCAACAGCAATCAAAAATTTTTGGTCCATCTCTCAGGTGTGCTACTTTGGCGTGCCGATTACGCTTCATAGGGCTCACATCCAGCAACAGACTAGCTTAGGCTAGACAAGCTATATTCGCTCGACTTACTTGCTCCCAAACATGTACTTTCGGGGTGGTCGCGCGGTCTCTTTCAGCCGCGGATCGCCCTACGCTCTTCGAGGCGTCCAGCCTACGAACGAGGAGAATTAGCTGTGATGGGCGGCCGGTCACTCTCGTTGGCCGGGGTGCCCCGACCAAATGCCGGCCTGATTCCAGTGCCAAGGATATATTAGGGGCCTGAGACTTGAGACCAGAGGTAGTCTAGAGATGGGCAATATTTGGAGTTGAATATCTCCATGATCAATACCTTCTAGTCCGAAAATTATGAGTTGCGTTTCTAAGACACCATGTCCTAGACACCTTTTGCGGGCTGAGCATCTACTCATCTTCCGGCAACCTTGGCGCTGTTTTTGGGCAGAATTTCAGGTACAGGTTGTCATGACGCAGATGGGCGTGTAAAGTAAAATACACGGTAAGCCCATCTCGCGCCTACTGATCGAGTTGGTGGCTCATGTGGCGTTGCGCACCCCTTTGCAGACTGGATCAGTGCAGGAAGCCGCACGGAGTAGGCATGTCATCGCTCGAGTTACGAGCCCCGCCCACCAGCAGACCGAGAAGTTGGACCAGAACAGGAACATGATAGATTTAGAGCTGTGAAAAGCCTGGTTGATAGGGCAGACTGCTATAACGCGACTTTGATGAAGAGTACCTCCAGATGGTGGTGCGCCGGCAACGCCAACTGAGATTTCCATAGTCCGCATCCGCCTTCTTACACGAAGATACACACAGATACTACAAAGTGGTAAAGAGTGGTATTGCCATGCTGATACAGGTTTGTTCAGCCAGCTGTTGCAGTAAAGCCAGGTATTCGCCCACACACGATGGGCCCCTTGACGAGAGATCGTTCATCCCTTCTGGGACTGCGATGACGCGAACTGGCATTATCGAGGCTACATTAAAAATCTAGAAAGTCTAACGTGTCTTTCTATGGATAGCACCCTTTCACGCATTGTATCCGAAGTCCCATACCCGGAACATTGTGCTCGCGATAGCGTGGCTTCAATCTTCGTCTTCTTTCCGAGTCCCTTTGCCCGTTGCGGCACTCGATCAAATACCTATTCCAAAGTATCCGGGGCTCCAAGTACATCTTTTGGCTTGAGCTTCAATGTGCTGCCGGGCTTTCCATGGATATACTAGCTCTTGTATCGTCTTTGCCGGCACGCCTGTTGGTAATTCGGCTGGCTGGCAACGAAATACTCCCCTGTACAATCATCCCGAAACAAAAATGCGCCACCTTTCATGACTGGCAAGTCTGTACTTGCGCTTCAGGCAAATCGCCCGGGAGCTACGAGTAGTACGCTTGTTTTGTGCTTCATTTGCAGATCTGGCGCTGCATAAACGAGCCCCAATGAAAGACGACAACTAGACAGCCGGGGCTTGCAAACGGCATCGCTCGCCTCGTCCCGGAGCTGAAGGGGCGGGAGCTAGGAAACATGGCACCATCCATAAATCAAGATCAAGCAAGATTCAAGTCGATGGTCCCTTTTCAGGGGTGGGCATGGCTAACTCCCGGAATTACAGGCCTCCGTGTTGGTTCTCGAGATAGTTTCCACAGAAGCCTCATTCTCCCCCGCCTGAATGGTGTTATTTCCAGAGCAGGCTCTGCCTACCTAAAGCCAACGTCCATCCAACAGCTGCCGCCTTGTCGCACAACCAAAACTGCCTGTATGGTAACTATGTAGGTACCGATACCTACCCGCCTCCCTGTAATCCGTACGGGCTGACTTTATCTTTTCCTGCTCACAACGTTGAACCATGTTTCTCGATAGACGTCATGGCGCAGTGCCTCTGCGTCACTCAACGTTTTTTATTCTCTTTTTTTTTTTTCTCGCCCCCCTTCTCCAAAGAAGAAGCCGAAGTACCGAGGAAGAAAAGGTACATCCGGAGCTAAGAGGGGCGTATTGTCGGGGCCACCATAAGATCAGGCAGGGCAAAGATTGGGTCAGCCGCACGCCCCCGATGGTATTCATTTGTAAGGAAAGGCCAAGACGCTGTTTTAGCGTCATGCAGATGAACGAGTTTGTCGGGCCGGGGTTCTGATTGGTTGTATAGACGAGGGAGTGTGTTTTTGCATGTTTTGTTTCCTTTCACCCCCTCCTTCACGAACAACCCGGCCGGAGGCAGCCCCCCCCCTCCCCCCGGCCTCGGGAAATGGAGGCGGCACTGGAGATAATGTGACAGTGTGTGTGGTGGGTGGCTTGTCTACTGCGTCTAGTACCCTCGATGACACTGTTGGGGATTGAAGGATTGAACTGAGAGAAGCATCCCTATGCCAAGCCTCCCTGCTTAGTAGCGAATAAACCCCAGAGCGATTCAACCATAGTACCCTAGACGTGTAAACCAAATCCTACTGACGAATTAGATCCCCCCAGTCTGTATCTCGCCTCGAAACATCATCTCACGAGCCTTATTCCTGCGCCATGTTACTGCGCCCACCGCTCCACCACCATGTGTCCATTTCCCCTTTCTCATCCCAAAAAGTTTGACTTCTTCACTACAACCTTCTCTAGCTGGTTAGTGCATTAATAAGGCGCACTAAATTTCGTAGCCCAGTCTCGGGGCTCGTTGTGCCTGCTTGCACACAACGCTCGCCTTGGTGAAGGAAGGCAATTCCTGCGGCCCGGCCGAGTGAATCTCATTTCGGCCGGAGGGACGCGGGAAACCACATAAAGCGGCACGATGAGTCCGCGTTCCGCAAAGTCACTTCCGGAAGAATCATTGTTTTTCCTTTTTTTTTTTAAGAAAAAGGTCAACCTAATTCAGGTGGCGATGAAACCTGCTGCTGTTCGTCCTCCGGCCTTGCTTCGGTCTTCGCTCCTTCAAGCCTCACTCACCAACCCGTGTTAGCTTTGGTGTTAAATTCTCATCCACATCATCCGGGCATCTCCGCGAGAACCACCAGCCAGACATGTAGACACTACACTACAATGACAAGATAGAGAATGATTCATCGGCTGGCTCCTCCTAGAAGACCGACCACAAGGCTAGATAGATCTCAGAAAACCCGGCCAACCGCGCGTCCCCCCCCCCCCCCCCCCCCCCCCCCCCCCCCCCCCCCGCAACGCGAACAAGGCTGGCTATCCGTAGACCCCTCGGCCCCCCGCGCCGGCCGTGGTCCAAATACCACAGTCGCATCCCCGGGGCTGTATCGGCATGCGTATCATGTATCTGACACCCGAAAAGCGGCGCGGACGAGAACGCATGTGTAGCTGGCACGGAAGTTAATTGCTGCTGCAGCGGCAGAGGGGCTCTATAGATATGGAGATGGGCGATCAAGCGGTGGATGGTCACCTCCCCCGGAGTATACGATTTCCTGTTCCATTGTACGAGGAGGAATGAATCGAAGGATTTTTGGGAGGGGAGGGGGGGGGGGGGGGGGGGGCAGGCAGGCAGGCACCGACTCCAGTCCCGCCCAGAAGGTGTCAAACGGGCGTCGGCAGCATCGGACAGCGTCCGCATGATATGACACACCCTTCACTGCAACCACCTGTCGAACATCGTGCATGCGTCCAGGGATTTTCTGCACAAGCAGTGTTTTTTTAGGCAGCAGCGTTTCCCCCAATGCGGAAGAAGGGCTGTCGGAAGGGTCCATGACATGCACAGCGGACTTTGGGGGGGGGGCAGCATTGGCAGTATGGCGGCACGGAAATCCGGTCAAGTGTAGAATAGTCATATATTACAGTAGAGAATACACCAACGTGGTAAAAGTACATGTAACAACATGTTCGCCTCATTACAAGGGCCCAGTTTGCAACAGGGAATCGGAGATTGGGCCAAACAGACTCTCTTTCTGATATATGCAGAGTTTTTTTTTTTTTTTTTTTTTTTTTTTTTTTTTTTTTCGGCGTCATTCGTTCGGTGTGCAAGCGCGCACAAACGTGTAGTTATTTTTCCCTTACTCGCCGCTCCAGTGCTTCCGTTCCCGGCGTCGCTCGTCGTCCG
>MWMN01000027.1:0-12445 GCA_002968875.1 Cordyceps cicadae | reverse complement strand
TTTTTTTTTTTTTTTTTTTTTTTTTTTTTTTTTTTCGGCGTCATTCGTTCGGTGTGCAAGCGCGCACAAACGTGTAGTTATTTTTCCCTTACTCGCCGCTCCAGTGCTTCCGTTCCCGGCGTCGCTCGTCGTCCGCCCTAAAGTCGCCCTTCATGTACACCCAGCCGCCCGCGACCGCGTTCGCCGCGCCGAGGCCGACCGCCGCGCCGCGCACCAGCCCGCGCGCCGAAAACTTGGCGCGCAGCCCCTGCGGCCTACGCAGCGCGAGCAGCGCGTACAAGCCGGACCAGGCGGCCGTCAGGCCCGCGCTGGCGGTCGTGAAGCCGGACAGGTTGAGGTACGAGGAGAAGAGCAGCGTCGGGGTGAAGAGGAAGAGCGGGACGGGCTGCAGCGGGCGCGCGTGCAGCGCGGTGACGAGGGTGGCGAGCAGGGAGGGCGGCAGGGAGGACGCTGAGTTGCGTAAGCTTTCGGGGTTATCTTGGTTGTTTTCTCGGTGACGTGGCGTCGCGCGCGCGTGTGGAAGAAATGGTGTTGATCGCGTGCCGCTTTGCAAAACTCGGGGGAGGTACCTGTGGAAGGGAAGGGGGTCTACTTACTGCCCCAGTCCTCGATGCGTTGCAGCATGGACTTGTCCACCGGAGGAGGAGGATTGCTGCTGTCGGAAGCCATGGGAAGGTGTGGTGGCCCGGCGGAAGAGTGCGCAGAATCGATGGAGGAAAAGCAGAAAAAGTTGCTTGATGATGGCTGAAGCTTGGCTGGGCTTGGAAAAATTATTGATGTCGTCACTGCTAGGCCAAGGCTGGGTCCTGGCCAATGAGCGGTGGGCGTGAGCAGAAACGACTGTGTTGAAGCTGCATAGAATGCGGGACATTGTGGCCTGACGAGTGATGGGTCATGGTCCGAGAAAAATCATTGTCGCAAAATCATTCCTTTTGTTTATTCCTTATTTTCTCGCATTTTTTTTTTTTAACATTAATAGATCAAGTGGGTGTAGTGATGGTCTGATAGTAAGGTAGGGAGGGTGCTGGCAACGAAAGAGACCAGCAAATCCACTCGCGGACACTATTCCGTGCGTGTAGTAAGGAAAGAATTATACATGACTTGGCTTGTAGTTCTGTATTTATGTTTATTATTTCGTAATTTCTTTTTTCTCTAAGAAATATAAAAATGAAACTCTAGCTTCGTACGGTCATGCTTTCTTGCCACTGGGCAAGAGCAACACGCTGTGGGAGCTGTAGGAAAATTCCAATGAATTACAGTATATTGCAGAGTGTCCGCTGAAGAATATAATCAAAACCATCGGTGTTCTAAAATAACCCCAAAATTTACGCTTAATGCCTGTCCTTCCCCGAATGTGCTGTTCCTTGGCCACCCCCCAACCAGCTTCCGGCACCCCATCGCCTTGCGCCGCCTCAGCCGCAGCGGGCGATGTAGTACCTTTTGGGGCTTGTCAACTGCCCCTTCCATCATCATTACACTTCTGTAACATACGAGGCAACTTCTAGTATCCGTCTTGTGCAAGGGATCGGACCAAGCTGTCGTCCCGGTGGAGGGGGGTGTGGGCTGGAAGAATCAACCAGCGCTGCTGCAGGCAGTTGACAAATGCACAACGGCACAGCCATCAGCAGCCATGGGCAGGGCGCACCTAAAAAGTTGTCTGCGAACGCCCGCCATGCAGCCAGCGCCTGCCATCTCCATCCTTTTTGGCCCCCTCAGATCCAGGGGACGCTGACTGTAACCCCTTGCTCTTGGGCGCAGACAACTACCGGACAGCGCTGTGCCTAGGCAAAAAGAATGCCGGCTCTCACCGGCCCTTTTATGCGGTGGCTTGCAAAAGAAGGCTGTCGATGATCGGGCTCGTCTAGAGGGCCAATCAGCTTTCACGAATTCTGGTCCATCACCGAACTAAGGTGACCAGAAACGGCAATTCGACCAGTAACACTAAACGCAAGACCCCCCTCCCCCGCTCCAGCAGCTGTGATGTAAATATAGCATCGACAAGGCAGAGAGTGTCATAGTGGAATGGGTGTAAGTGGTGAAGCACAGGATACTGCTTGGCACGTCTGATAGCGCTTTGGGAAGCGCCGTGCATGCATGTGTGCTTCGTCTTTGGGAGGCGCAATGTTTCAACCTCGCTAATTCAGCCCTACTGATTCGACAAGTGCCATCAGCGGATCACCCATCTCTACAAGAGGGCTGATGAAAATCGATACGATATGTCGGGGGCCTACAATAGGTGCGAGTCTTCACCTCCGCCCCCCCCCCCCCCCCCCCCCCCCCCCCCCCCCTCCCAAGCTCAACAAGCAGCGAGTAGATGGCCGACAAGTCCCCGCGAGAAAGAGGGCGTCGTCACTGGCATCGTGTCCGAGAGGAAGGGCGGCATTCCGCCCTTGCCGGAAACATTTCGCGACGGACAGCCCTCCGCGGTAATGCTGTACGAAGCTGTGCCTTACCATACATGTGCCGCACAGCCCCATCGCCATTCACTCGCCCCTTGCGGGGTGTATGTGTCTCTGATCAAATTCCAGATCACGTCTTGGTGCTCTAAACTGACTTGGAGGAGGGGGGGGGGGATGGGCCGGCCATATCGGCCTTTGGCGTGTCGCGCCCCGGATCTCATCTGACCGCCTCAGCTGCGGGCCTTGTGCCGTGTCGCATTTCCTTAATTTTATTTTATTTGGTCGTATTGGGCGATTCACTTGGCAGGGCTGCCTAGCCAGCAGGAGATCGACGCTCAACAGGCTGGAAGAGGTAAAGGCTCAGCTCGTCTACCTACATGAGCCTAGCCCCGTGTTGCTATTCTGGCGTCGGTATGCCTGATCGGCTGGGTCGTGCACGGAGTAATTCGTGGACAAGAAAGTCAGTTTCGCTGTCTTGTGCTCTGTCCCGCTTTACATCGTTATTGGTCATGTCGTCTTACTTTCGTGTGAAATCAACGTTGCTGGATAGTGGGCTCTGACACAATTACGACCTTCATCAGCATTTCCTGTTTATCATCACAGCCCATCTTTGTAAGCTGCCAGCAGGCCCCTCGTCAGTGCTCAAGTTGTCTGCAGTGAGTGTTCTACAGTACCTGGGGATGGGCCCATTTGAACAATTCCAAGGATGAGTGATGAATCAAGAGGAACTGCTGTCGCTTTTGTTCAGTCTATAATACTATATACGCCAATTTGTAAATGACCCGTCCACTCGCTGCCTGTAGCTTTAACGCCTCTCTAGTCTCTAGAATCATGGCAACGTAGATAAAATTGAATGAAGATGTGACCCGAAATAAATAACACCAAATACGAAACTCCATGTCCCCCCAGAACGAAAAGTGCTTGCAAAGAGATCAACGAATACACTCTTGTTGAAGAATAAAATACTGTCGTAACGTGATGCCAGTGCATATTGCTCATGCGCTTCTCAACTAGTTAGCGGTGGTACGGCCAGATGTCCGCCCCTGCAGTTTGCAGGCTGGCAAATGCCTGGAACTGCATGTACTCGTCGGGTGGCGTCAGGACCGGGAACGCGTCCGGGTTCGAAGCGGTGGACATGAACGAATTGCTCAACCCCGCCGACGTGCAAGGGTCGCCACGCTGGTAAGAGACAGGCGGCCAGGCGCTGGCCGACTGGTAGCCGCAGTCGTGGTAGGGCATCGAGTACGGCATGTGCTGCGCGGTCATCCCGACAGTACCTGTCGAGTCGTAGGGGACCGAGAGGGCGGCCGCAAAGTCCCCGGCGCCGCCCTCCGAGATGGCCGCAAAGCTTCCCGCAAGGCTGTACGGGCTGCTGGTGACGGAGGAAGGGGCAGGCGAGGCCATCAAGTCCACGTCGGGCTCCAGCGAGGATCGCGACTGGGCGGCCGATGAGCAGGTTGACTTGCGTCGCGACTGCGAGCCCTTGCGGATGCGGTGCTGCTGTGGTTGTTGAAGGTGGTGATGGCTGTTTTGTGTGCTTCGTCGCGGGGGCGAGCCCGAGTTGCTGGTGGGTCGGCTCAGCGTCTCGTCAATGGCGCTGCTGCCGTCGGTCGAGCATCGGCTGGCCCTCTTGTTGCTTCGCCGGGAGCATCGGGCCTCGCTGCGGTTGTAGACGCAAGGATGGGCGCTGGAGACGCAACGGTCGCAGCCGTCCTTTTCACCACTGCATTTTAACTGGAAAGAGGAGAAAATGGTTAGCAGGCTTACTTGGCAAGATGGTACTTTTGAGGAGGAGAGCAAACGGGGGATCAGACAGGCCTGTCTGTGTTTTCTTATTACACGAGTAGGCAGCTGTCAACGGCCCGTTGTGGCGACCGCCGCGCAACTCGCAAAACTTCAAAACGCGCAACCTACAACATCGCTGTCCTGGCCAGGGATTGCTTACTTTTTTCTCATGGCATCGGTCGCACGCCTGGTGTTGACTGGATCGAGCAGAGATTGGATCATATGCCAATCGAATATTCTGCACCTCTGAGGTGTCGCGGTCGTATTTCCAAGTTGCGAACATGGTGAGGTCTTTGACGTGGGGTGCTGTTATGTGTATATGCGGTACGTGTTCGGGTGGCGAGGTACCCCAGCAGTCTTCCTAACCGTCTGTACAGATGTTGCAGAAGGAAGATGGCCAAGTGCGAGATAATCAGATTGTTACAAAAACAAAACAAACGCTCCTCTAGAACAAGACTGGTTTGAACGTGGACTCTTGAACACCAGAAAATGGGACAGCCTTACAGGTCGTCCTTATATACCAAAGCTATGACTTCTCTGGGCGACCCTAGCGGCAAAAGCGCAGGCGGATTTGGGGGCCAGCATTGATTGATGTGGGGGAAGGAAACAAAAGAACGGAGGAGGGTGTCCATCTATCATGGCCCAGCCCGGCTGGCCGTTGCAGAGCCGGATGGATGTACCCTCAAGACCAAGGTACCTGATATGAGATGTGGGCGCGCTTACAAGACGTTCACTGAAAGAACACCCACCAACTCGATGGAGTCCAAGGCTGCCACCAACCCCTCCTCCCGCTCTGTAAGCCAACCAAGTCACACCTCGACCCTCTCCGTTCGTTCAACTAATGCAACACCCAAACAGGGCCCTCGGGCCTGCGTCACGGCTCTTGTGATTTCGGGTTACCGTTTAGTCCGTTCCATATTGCCCTCTACTGGGGCAGAAGAAGCTGTAGCAGGCTTCTCCCCTGCTGCTCGAGCAGGCCATCTAGCTCTTGGATCTTCCCATCGCGCCTATCAATCCTCTCGCATCGGGTCGGTGTTTGAGCGCCGGATTTTTATCCACCCGTACCAGCTTTGCGAAGTGCAGCGTCACTTTGCGATCTAGGTGGAACAGCTAGCATTCCCAGCTTTGCTCATGGCAGGGAACTTCCCTTGTTTGCATGCTCTGACTGATTCAGAACATTGACATTGAAGTATACTTTCTCTGATGAGGGCAGGCATCGGAGCACTGACCAACTTGCTGTGGGGGGCATACGCTTTGGAAGAGCCTCAGCTGAGTCTTGTTGCTTCAACTCGAAGCTAGCGATGCTAGCATAACACCGTCCTATTATTGCACATCGAAACTCGTGCCATGCAAGGTTGCATTGGTAGGGGTCAATGATTTTTGCTCCTCCTAGGAGTTGACTTCCATGACAGCCGGCCATGCCTTCCAAACAGCTCCTATAGGTGGTGTGCAGGGCCGACTCCAAGTTTTCTGGGCCCGCCTACTAGCTTTCCGTCAGCCTGTGATATCAGGAACCTAGGATGGTAGGCCAAGTCGACATGCACACAGCAAGCTCACGATAAGGCTCATAATAGGGGGCTCTGAGGCTCATCGCGAATTTGTGCTTTAGTCCCGGTGTAATTAAGATTAACCTTCAAGTCACTTGCCGGCTTGGAGAAACTCCCGCTACCGGCATATCGAGTCGCCACCCACAATCCGGGTACAGTGACAATTTGTCACAGAATATGCAGGTGCCACCACCTCCGGAAGTTGGTTGCCCACATTACTTCAGACTTGGAGTGGCACCCTGGCATCTCTACAATTGTCCACGAAGAGACTCACTTTGACACATCTGTTACGACTCGGCATCGGGATAAAACTGTTGTTCAGTGCATTCTCAAAGACAGATTTCTTGCCTACTGGCAGGAGATTCTTAGCGAGGCGTAGGCATTCCCGCGTTCCCGAGAACTTCGGCCGACGACCTCAGGTTTCGGGACCGAACTATGCAAGCGGGCCCCCCTCGATACTACCTACAGATAGTATGGGCGGACCATCTTCAGAACTTGTGTCCTGGGAGCCCAAAACTTTGCCGATTCAGGCTTACCGTCGCTCCAGTGGCAAGACCATGCTTGCACCTGGCCTGAGCAGGTGGTATGAGGCTGCAAGGGCCCGTTGCAAAATACCAGGGTCACCAGCCAAATAAATAATAAACCTAAACTCTTGACGCTTCCTTGGTATTGGGGCCTCAAGGTGATTGGTACAACTTCTACAAGCTGACGATACAGGCTACGTTTTTCAAGTCTACTAAGAGAACAAAGGCTGTTGCCTAAATATCCTAGCGACATTCTACTGGCGGTCAGTCACTCTCCCGAGAAACAGGAGAGACTCTACGATTCATCACAAGTCAGATGGCACTCAAATCCTGTGCCATGGCTAGCGGCCTGGATATTTGCCCGCTAATGTCAGCACATACGAAATTTTCGACAGCGTGTTAGCTGGGGTGCGTTGATGAGGCCTATTCTTTAGAGCCTAGCATCAACTTGCCTCGGCACTGTTCGTCGGGGCTCTTCCGTCAATTTGGCCTTCCTCAAGGGGCTAAGGCAGACTCGGGCCTCATGAACAGAGACCACATTTTGTTCACCAGGAACAATATCGGCTGGCTGATTGAGCCAGCTACCAAAGGAGCCACCACGTCCTCAGCCTCGATCCGAACACCATGGCAAAGAATTCACCACATGAATACTAAATACTGCTCACCTTGAGCTGCGAATCCCATCTTCAACATTCGTCATTGCACAATCATATTCCATAAGTAATTTCGGCTTCTGCAGCCGCCGACATTCATATATTTCGCAGTAGTTAAATCCAGGGCGGAGAGTTGAAATTGCCGCATGTTATATGAGGACAAGGCTTGGTGTCGTTTGACTTTCGTGTAAGTTGTAGGGTATAAACCATTCACTATATGATGTAAAATGGTTGCTCAGCTAATAATTTTTGGCAGAACTGAACGAACGCCGACGCAGATCGCTAGAAAGCCCATTCGTTTTCATTTTTAAGGGAGGCAAGTCTCACAGCACTATATGACCATTAGTTATGGTTTGGGGGAGGTTCAAAGAACCTATTACAATAGAACAAGCCCGTAGGTTGCCACCCGATGTGCATGTCCCGTCTAGGCGTGAAAACCACCGCACCAGAAACTTGAGAGAACTACTAATTAACAGCAAGGTAATGGCCAGGAAAGCGCACAAACGCCCACAAATACAGCTCAACCGCGTGATATCTAGAGACGACTACGTACAGCTGACAACGGGGCTGAAGGTCCACTGCGGACAGTTGCATGCACAGAGGGGCCAACGGATTAGTTTGTGGGAGAGTGCCAGTCCCATGGCGCAGCTAATAATGAGGTCGGTACATGTGTATCTGAGAAGAATCAATTGATGAGCTGATTACAAGTGAGGCAGCCTGCATCCCCCCCTCTCTCTGCAGTTCCGCGCATTTTCGCAGGCGAAGAAGAGCACATACCTGTTGAAGGTTGGATAGCAAGCAGACCATCCTAGAAGAGTGTACGCCACAGAGGCTGTTGGAAGTATTGTCTCTGATCAGGGTGAACAACTCAACCCTGGATAACACGCCCACGCGGGGGTACCAGTTCCGTGCCCGCCAACGCCCCTGACTTACTCTCATTGCACTCAAGAAAGGAAGGGTGCCCATTCGCGGCTACTTGACACTGTATCAACGAGAGTGAAAATACGATATGTGGCGGCTAGTATGGCTTACAAGAGCCCGGTCGTCAGTCGTCAGACTATACCGGCTTGGCTTGGGTCCGTAGGCTCCTCCGAGAGGAAAAGTCTCTGGCGAAAAAGGTACTAAAATGCCATCGCCAAGGAGGCAAAATGAACAAGCTGCTCAACTCATTGCTTGATAAGCTGAGTTTCAACCACCCCCAGCACAGCTAGTCTGCTTGCTAATGATTTCAGATGAGGTCCTGCAGGCCACTAGCAAGCCCTGTGCAAGGAAGCACGGCTGCTGCCTGCCCCGCGGACTTTGCTCATCTACTCTAGAAGCATGGCTTCCTCTTTTGCTCAGCCTCGCAGGTCATTATTTTGGCAGAGCATGCCCAACATCGTTCCCTCAGTATGCGTTCAACGGGGCGCAGTTCGTCAGGGACGTGTGCGGCATCTTTGTCATGCCCGCCACCGCATCGCCTTGACGGAACACGGGGCGATTCTTCCTTTCTTCTTCTGTGCGGCAGGATGGGTTCTATGCATAAATCCATCCGGGGCACCACTTTAAACGAGATGATATGGTTACACCGCGCGTTCGCGCATTACACACACACACACACACACTACCACTCCCGTCGAGGCACACACTCAACTGCGAAGGCGAGGGGGCACGTCAAGAATTGGGTCCGCCTGCATGGTGAGGAATGATGCATCGGCCAGCAGGGAACAAACTTGAGGGTGTGAAGAAGGCCGATGCGTCGAACTCGCAATGGTGAGTCTGAGCCTGCGCTCACCCTCCCGCCACGAAGCTGCGAAATGCTGCTGCCTATCGGGCGAGACTTGTAAGAAGAGGCGGGAAAGTTGAACAATGTTGATCGGCAGAACATTGAAGGGAAAATTCGCCGTATTACACACCATATGTGGCCCGCGCAGTTGGCAGCATGAGAATGAGCGGCAATAAAACTTGCAGTCTATGGTCATATTTTGTACTGGTTGCGCTTGGCTTCTGTACAAAAGTTATTCTACATGCAGGAAGGAGTCTTGGTCGCACACCCCCCAACCACACCACACGGGTTCACTTGTCGATCACAGCTAGAAAACGTGCCAAGCTGTCAATGCGTTCTTGGGGAGCCTTGTGTATATCCGTAGCGTCAGCGTCCCAGGCACATGGCTTTTTCTTGGAGGTGGCTCGACCGATGCAGAGTCTTGGTTGGCTAGACGGGACGGTAGGGGTAGCATCGAGAGGCGGTTAAAATGACAAGACACTGGCTTTGGAGTAAAGTAAATGCAAATCTCATGCGGTTGAAGCCATATTCCTTGCTTTTATAGACCGGATATACGCATCTCGGACATGCATGCATCGTCGGTATCTTGTAGTCTGTGAGTTGCTACCACTGATCACACGGACGAATCGCACCACCAAGTTACTCCGGAACGAAGAAACGCGTTTCCGAAGAAACTACATCTCACCGGGCCCCTGGTAGAACTCTGCCCTACCAATCCAGACGCCGGGGCTAAAGGAGGGGTGCGCGTGTTGTTGTCGTTGGGTGGTGAGCCGTTTAAGTGGACGAGGACGGGACGCCCGCCATGTAAGCAGCGAAAAAGTCGGGCCATACAAGGCACGCAGCTGTATTTTTTTAAGTTGGCTCGAAACAAGGAACCAAATCTGCCTTGCTGGCTTCATGCTTATTGGCCCCGGAGACGATGCTTTCCGCTTTTGCATCTCGCCTCGTGTAGCCTGGGGCCTTGGCTTCCACCCACGATCTTCTACTCAACTCCTTTTAACCTCCCCTTTTAGTATCCATAAACAACCTTTAACTTGACGCATTGAAGTCTTGATTGATTGACCAATTGTTATTTCTTCAAAATGGCAACTGCTCAAACTCTCACAGTCGTGGACATTCCCGGTCTTCATCGCTCGCCTGGCGCTGACGACTTTGCAGACTCCCGCAACGCGTATGCACTGCTCCCGAGACCCCCTCGAATCTTTGTGCTGTCACTAACGCCACGTGCAGCTCCAATGGCCTACCACAGCCTGAGGAGCAGCCGGAGATATCTGACACCACGCTCAAGAACTTGGGCGAGCTTTTTGCTCGCCATGGTGCCCATGATTCGTTCGGCATCCATCTTCTGCATGCTCATTTTCAGGTCCCTGAAGGGAATGTACTGTATGGTGTCAGAGTCCAGTTTTCGGGCAATTCCGAATCCTGTTGGACAAAGCCGGTTCCCGTACGGGAGCTGGCCGCAAAGCCTATTCATGGCCACGTCTTTCAAGTACAGCCCAACGGAACCTTCGTGCCGTATGAGTTCCAGGAAGGCGAGGCTCCTACAAAGGCTGCCAAAGTCCCTAAGGCGTTTTTCCACGAGTTCTTAGAGTTCCTACACCTCAACAACCTTACAAGCTTGATTGCCCTGCAGCTTTTGGATGGCCCAAGGGACCGAACCGAGACTGAGCTCCTAGTTGGGCCACAGAGCACTTTGATGATGGATACTAAGGATATCATCGGGTTTAAGCCCGCACAAATTACCACGGGATGGTCCTTCCAGGTGGGAGAGGATGGGGTTATTTCTTGTAAAGGCGACACCGTGTATGCTGCAAAGAAGCACACTCACTCAGTCTTCGTGGACTCAAAGCCTCTTCCAACCCTAGAAGCATTGAAAGCAGCTCTTCTTCAGGAAGGTATCATTGCCTAACGTTTTGGATGCTTGCCCATTCAGTGGCTTGGACAGCCTAGAATTGAATTATGATGGTAAGGGTAACGATAGGAGGATGGGTTGTTCATTGTATGGGAGTAACATCTGCCAGATCACAGCTCCATCGAACAGGTGCCATCAGGCGGTTAGATGATCAATGCCAGTCTTGAGGTTAATTTGGAGCACATCCCTTGTCCAGATATCGACTTTGTCCACAATGCAGGGCAAGGTGCGATGCTCTGACGAAGCCATCGAATAGGCACAGTGTTTCTTTGCCCCGAAATTCTACCCTTACTATCCAGCTATGTATGCAAACCCACTGGCCACTAACTTTGAAATGTACAGTAGAGCTATTTAATCCTCGAATGTTGGGTCATCTAGCCACGCGCGAATCTTGGTGAGAGCTGAAGTATCGTGTCGAGTCTCTGACGTCGTATAATCCTTCATCTCGCAATCTATCCAACCCTTCGTCCCACGGCTAATGGACAACTTTTCCCCAATCCTACGGGCCGAGCCAAAGTCAATCAAAATAGGTCTCATGTCCCCTGCTATAAGGACATTTGTGGGGTTGAGGTCGTTGTGTGCCCACCCAAGCGAGTGTAAATGATGAATAGCCGACTCCAGTGATTCTATAAAGAGCTCTTTATCTTGGATGGTATGACCACTCTTTAGGTAGCTGCCCAGGTCATTAAGATGTCGGTCGAGTATAAGCCCAGTGATATAGCCTCGTCGCACGTGGCAGCCATGGTAGCCAACGATGTTTGGGTGAGGTTGCCTCCGTAATACTTCCATTGCCTCTGCCTCTTCTATCAACGCCTTAGGGAGGAGGTGTACGACCTTGTGCTTTAAGAATATATCGTACAACGCTATCCTAACCCGCTTGATGAAAACGTTGGGTGGGAGCTCCTCAGGCGCTTTGGTGAGAGCGAGACGTTGAGGCCACCGTGGAAAGATATCCTCGTCAGGAATTCGAGAAAGGGAGTTGGTAACATGCTGGAGTAAGATGTCCGCCTTAGGCTTGTTCAACTGGCCATAGTATATCGTGTCGTCTTCCACCGTTGCGAACATGGTATATTGGAATTCTCCGGTGTCCTCATCGACTTCTTCCGATACCCAAAGCAATTCCTCCCAACTGGTAACCCGTGGCGCCATGGCGAAAGATCTTCTGGTAGGTGGCCGAACGGGCGTGGGATCTCGGTAATTTGGGCCGGGTACTTTCACTGTCGGTTGTCAACGAAAGCCACCAACGCGTGACCTGGCAGGTGATATTCCGTCAATAAAGAACTGTCAAATGGCATCTCGCACTTCGGTTGATGTTGTGGGGTGGGACTCGCTTTATGGTAGCTGGCAACAGGCTGGACCAGGGCAACCTCCAGAAACTCCGTCGAGCACGCTTGTTTTGCTGGGTGGGGAATGGAAAGGGTGGGTCAGTTCGCCGTTGGAAGGCACCGAAAGAAGGTCAGCCAACCCATCACCGTAACCGTCGCTCAGCGTTTCAGGTTCAAGTTCGAGTGCTCCAGCAGAAGGGTGGCCGAAGTGCCGCTCTAGTTAGGAAGCCGATCTCGAATCGAGAGACGCTGCGTCGCCGCCAGCCAAAGAGAAGTACCTTCTACTTTATATTTTTTATTTATATTTCTACTAAAGCTTTTTACTTAGGGTTAGTAATTAATTATTAAGTTAAAGAGAATAAGGAAGTTTAATATAGGTTCTAATTATATAATCTAATAATAGGATTAATACTAGATAATAATAATATTAGGCTAGGGAAATAAAGAGAGTTAACTTACTAGGTATATTAAAAAAAATAACTACTATTAATTTAATTACTTTATTATTATAATAATATCCTAATATATATATATA
>MWMN01000026.1:206144-313385 GCA_002968875.1 Cordyceps cicadae | reverse complement strand
GCAACACGGCGCTGCACTTTGCCGCCTCGACGGGGAGCCTGCTGTGCCTGCGGACGCTGCTGGCGGCCGGCGCGGACGCGGAGCGCCGCAACGTCTGGGACTGGGCGCCCGCGGCGTACAGCGCGACGGTCCAGGCCGAGGTCTACCTCAAGGGCCTGATTGCGGAGACGGGCCGGCGCAGGGACGCGGCCGGCGGCGGCGGCGGCGGCGCGGAGAAGAAGCAGAGGCAGAAGCAGCAGCAGCAGCAGCAGCAGCAGGTGTCGCCGCGCAAGATGATGGGGCTGGGCATGGTGAGGGTGGTGCCGGATGACAGCGACGATGATGAGTGACAGATGACCGCGGCGGACTATGGGTCATGATGAAGTGCCGGGCTGCGGGTTGTGAATGTTGGGAATTTGCTGTATTCTTTTTGACACTGTTGAGTGTTGAGTTTTTATGCCAGGATTCCAGCAGATTTTCATCATCACATTGATACGATACTATTGCCTTTGACACTGTTGATGAGCGTTGGCCTTTTTTCCCAGAATTCGAGACAATTTCATCATCACATTGATACTATTGTTTTCCACACTGCTGATGAGGGCTGACCTTTTGTCCCAATAAGCACATTTTCTCATCATATTGTCAACTAGATTGCCTAGCCAACGAGCAATATTTTCCATTTCTCTTCCCAGCGACAAATCCAGAACAAGAAGCAACAGACCTTATCAAAACACAACGCCATCCATGGAACCCCTTTTCCAACCAAGTTTCAAAAGCAAGCCCTCTCCATCCACATCCCCATCAGCCTCCAACATGCTCAACACAAACGAATATCGAAAAAAAAAAAACACGTCAATCCTTGCAGAACCACAGACACACAATCGGCTTCTCGTGCGGGTTGCCCGTCCTCGTCATGTCCCAGCCGACCTCCTTGACGGTCTTCTTGAGCATGTCCTTGTCGTCGCCGCACACCGCCAGCCCCTTGTACCACCTGCCGCTCCCGCCGCCGACCACCTCGAAGCACCTGTTCTTCTTGGCCACCGGGTTCGTGCAGCCGAAGCCGCGGAGCAGCTCCGCCATGGTGGTGGTGCAGGGGATGTGCGCCGCCTTGAAGGGGATCTGCGCCGTCGGCGGCAGCTGCCACGGCGGGGTGCTCGTCTTGAAGACGTGCGCCTTGGTGTGCTCCGCGGGGAAGAAGTAGTTGTAGCCGGGCTCGCAGCCGACGCCGCCGGAGCTGTTGGTCATCTGCGCGGCGGGCATGGTCGGGTCGATGGCCGGGTAGGGCTGCGGCTGGCGCGGCAGCACGTTGGCGGTGCCGTTGGGCTGGTAGGAGAAGGTCTGCTGGGTGTAGAAGCCGGCGTTGGGCGGAGGCGGAGGCGGAGGCGGGAACGGGAACGGGCTGGGCATCATCATGGGCATACCGCCGCCGGGAGGAGGAGGCTGCGGGGGGAAGAAGCTGGGGGGTAGGGCTGCTGCTGCTGCTGCTGGGACGAAATTGCCGCCTCCGTAAGCGGGTGTGCTGGGGTAGCTGGCGTACGGGGGCATCATACCAAAGTTGCCGAAGCCGGGACCGCCGAGGTGCGGGATGTAGGCCTGGCCCTGGGCCGGCATGGGGCCGCCGCCCTGGGGCGCGAAGTTGGGACGGCCGCCGTAGTTGTCGCGGCCCGTGACGGGGTTCCAGCCGCCAGACATTGCGGTGACGGCGATGGGTGACGGAGAAGCTTTCAAGGAAGAAGAGTCCGGGGGACGGGAGGGCGTCGGCGGGGGAGGGGCGCGAGAGTCAGCTCGGCTGCCAGGTGTTGATCCAGCGGCGCTCCTGCGGGCTGAACGAGGTGTACCAGTGGCCGGAGCTGGGGGGCGACGGGCAGCTGCGGACGGGATCGAGAGGTTGGCTGGGGCCAAAAGGGAGGGCAGAGGGGCTTCCGCGATGGTTGCTTGGGGTTAAGTAGGTTGGATACTGTGGGTTGAGAGGGAGGGGGAGGGGGAGGGGGAGAGGAAGAGGGTGGTGAGTCAGGTGATGTTGAGCGTAGCCTGGATAGTGCGACTGCGACTGCAACTGCGACTGCGACTGGTAGAAGTGGTATGGCAGAGGATAGTGTTGTTGGTGGTACGGTGTAACAGTTGTGCGATGTTGGTGGCGGTGAATTAGGTGCTGGTGATGCTCGCTTCGTAGGAATGCGATGGGTTCTATGACTCATGTTAATGGTCAATTCATAATGTCACGAAAAGTACAGCAAGTCGTACCTTGGCTCTCAGCAGACGTTACCGAAGCAATGTCGTCGTCTCGATTCTGGTGGGTGAAGAATGGCAAGCGAGATTCCTCCCGTGGGCGGGCAACTACCGAATTTGCTGATTAGCACGCCGGGAAACAAACAAATTGCTCGCCAGGACAGGGACCAAGCGAGAGGTACAGACAAGCAAAGCAAACACACCTTGGTTTCCGACGAGGGACCTGCGACTCCTCCTCCTCGTCCTTGTCCTCGTCCCCGGCACAATCTTGCAGAGGAGCACACGGCGGCTCCAGACGGGCAGGCCGCGGTCGTTGTAGAACGCGGCCGTGATGCGGCCCACGAGACACAGCGGGATGTCGGCGCCCGTGACGATGCGGAAGCACGAGACGACGCAGAGGGAGATGGCAGACAGCGGCAGCTGGCCCGGCGCAAAGGATGTGGTCTCGACGCGGATGTGTTCCCGGACCGGCATCAAGGGATCGGGTACCAGATGGAGGGGGCAGAGAGGCTGCCGAGGAATGTGAGGATGAAGCGTACGATGATGGCACAAGAGCGACGGAGAGGACAGGTAGGCAGGCAGGGCTGGATGTATGAGGCGCGGAAAGTCAATGTTGTATGGTGGTGGTGCAAGAAGGAGTCGGCTGTGGTGGGCGAAACAGAGCCTCTCTTTTATACTGTGCCGCTGGTATTCGTGAATCAGTCATCATGGCCGCTGACCGAGTATCGTCTGGTGATACCTGAAGGTTTGTGATTCATCGTGGTGAGGAAGCACAGTGTCATCGTCGTGACGAGGTGTTGGTTCGGATGGCGCGCGAAAGCGGCGGTGGCTAGCCGACCCGTGTGACGGGAGGAGGCGGCATGAGCGGTGAACGGCTGAATGTAGTGGTGTGTAGATGATATCGCGCGGTAAAGAAGATACGAGTGCCGGGGAATATTAAAAGACAGACCCGGTCTTGTATTTGAACTTTCAGGGCAGATTGGATACCCGGACCGACATGGTACAGGACAGGAGAGGCCGTTGTCGAGTCCTCAGTGCGACTACCGCCGGGGTGACACTCGTCGAGTACTCTACCTTGGCATGTTTTCTGGCCGAAATAATATATTCCAATATTCTATTACAAATTATCCATCTCATCTGTATCACCCATAGTAGTCTGAGATTTAATGCTGCTTACCGCCTTGTCGAGTCACCATCACTGAACCCAGGTAGACGCGACATGGACAGTCGCGCGGAAGTAGACGCTAGCCGAGGGCGCACACAGAGTCAAACATAGGCAAGACATTTCCTGACTAATTTATGAAATTATAACCAGTGAGAAAGAATCAACCTCGTCTCGTCCCTAGTCTCGTCCGAGTCGCGCGGAGCGGGAGAGTCTGCCCTCGCAAGCCAACATAGCGTCTCGCCGGTATCGTGCCCCCCTCAGCCGGGATCTCTCTGACTTGGCATCACCAGACAATACGGCCACGAAACCGTATTACTTTTCCTTCGAAACACCCTGTCTAGACTCCTCTCCTACTTGACGTGTCCAGCACCTCTTACCGCCGCTTCAACCTCATGCCAGAAAAGCGGCAGAGAGGACGGGCATCGAGTTTGCAGCGACAATGAATGGCATGGACGCCACGAGCAAGGGCGACGAAGAAATGTGACTGAGAGCCTCGGCTGGTCTGGATTCTCCCGTCGAGGATTCAATCCAGAGACATGTGCTGACGCCAAGGCCGGGAGGGGATGTGACGGGTACGAGACAGGCAGCGTGACTTGTCGACCACCACGTGCGGCAAGTTGGGCGATCTGCCACTTACAGGTCCCTGGGTACATTGATGCAAAGATTTTTTTGGGGGGGAACCAAGGCAGCTGAGGTCTGTTAGACGCCATGCCTAGCTTAGGAAGCCGGGGGGGGGCGCTGGGAGTCTTGCCTTCGAGCATGCCAGAGGGCGGTCAGGGTGCGAAGGGGTCACCAGTTCGTTCAACCAAATGCCCGAAGGAATCCTGGCTGCCCTGAGACCTGCCCCCCCGTGGAAGCTGTCTAGACGACGCCACAGTTCCAATGGCTGGAACCCGATCCAGAGAAAAAGCTGCACGCCAACCCAACTCACAGCCTTGCCTGGATGCTGGCGCTCAACTGGTCAAAGGTGAAGCAATTCAGAAGTTGTTGCAAGATTTCCATGGGATCATCTGGTCGAGTGGAGGCAAAAGGAGGCAAGCACGCAACTTTTGGACTGAAATTGGTGTGTAAATTTTATTTTGGGATCTGGCAAAAGGGAAATGATCGTCTGAGGAATCCCAGAGTTGTGTCTGGTGATGCCAACTGGAATGCGGTTTCACTTTTGCGGTGGCGGGGGCCGGAACTTGAAATCTTAACAGAACCAAGGCATTTAATACTAGATTCTGTGATAGTGCACAAGTATACATCACTTACACGGACGTGGCCAGACGGATGTGAGGGATTCGGATGATTCAAAAATACAAAAAAAGAAACAGGCAATGCTGGCCCAGACGCCTGGTACATCTAATAAACGGAAAACATTGAATAAACGAGAAACATCTCAGAAACGAAAAGTCCAGCAGAGTGATGGATAAATTTGTTCCTGCGCCTTTGTCAAATACGTTTGCACTCGGCAGCGGCTGCCGCACCGCTCTGTATTACAAGTTGACCAGGAATGAAGAAGAGGTAGCAGTACTTCGCAGTACTTTCGATCTTTGACAGAGAGAGGTAGGCTCTTTTTCCTATCATGATCATCTCCAGAGACCAGAAAACCATCAACCGCCTGCCTCGCCCAGACCAAGCCGGTCCCTTGCCCCGGCGCTCACACCGTGCTTGTATCGGCACCTCCGTCTTAGTCCCTCACTGGCATGCTCACCACTCACCACTCGCAGCAGACAAGCAGGGGAATGCGACGCACGCAGATGTCCGCCCTTTCAGCTCTCACGTTGCATCTAGACCTGACTCTGCCTGGCAGGGCGAGTCTCGGAGCCCACTCCCCGTCCATCTGGGCCCGGCCCATTCAGCCCTCGTCTTCCATTGTCTCGCCTTACACCGGGCTCAGTCGAGACTGCCTAGTTTCACTCTTGAGAATTCATCTTTTTTATACCTCCCCATTCCCCCCCCGGACGTCGATCATGGCCTTGTCTTCGTCGTCCTAGACATATTAAACGATCGTCCCTGCGTGAGCCCTTCGACGACGACGCCGGGGGTCCCTCCTCCCTTGCTTCCCTCCCGGCTGTCCCTGTCTTCTCGCCTTTTCCCTACCTACACCTCGAAAACGACAAGCTCCCACGACAGACAGGTCCTCGCCCAGCATGCCCGGCGACATCACGGACACGCATCCTGAAAAGGATACCCCGTACGCGCCCACCCTCGATGAGCGCAGCCGCAACCCGCTCGAGGGCATCCCGCGCGACGAGCTCATGCGCGCCGTCGAGGCCTTTGCGCGCGCCCGTGGCCTCGAGCGACACCTGCCCGTCCTCCGCAAGGGGGCGCTCCTCGCGCAGAGCCCCGACGACGCCGCCCGTCTGATGGACGGCACCGACGAGGCGCTGACGCCCGCCGAGGCCGCCGTGCTCGCCCGCGAGCGCACCAGCCGCTGGGCCATGCCCGCTCGCCTCTTCTGGACCATCGCCATGTGCTCCGTTGGCGCCGCCGTCCAGGGCTGGGATCAGACCGGCGCCAACGGCGCCACCATCTTCTTCCCCCGCCACTACGGCATCGGCGGCGACAGCCCGCGCGAGCAGATCCTCGTCGGCCTCATCAACGCCGCCCCGTACATTGGTAGCGCGTAAGTCGTTCCTTCCAAGTCCTCTCTGCCGGCCTCTCTTTCGTCTCCCGCTTCTTCGCAAGCTGACACCCCCCCCCCCAAGCTTCATCGGCTGCTGGCTCTCCGACCCCCTCAACAACCGCTTCGGCCGCCGCGGCGCCATCTGGTTCTCCGCGCACTTTTGCATCTGGCCCGTCCTCGGCTCCGCGCTGTGCCGCACCTGGCAGCAGCAGCTCGCCTGCCGGCTGCTCATGGGCGTCGGCATGGGCGCCAAGGCGACGACCGTGCCCATCTACGCCGCCGAGAACGCGCCGGCCTCGATCCGCGGCGCCCTCGTCATGTCCTGGCAGATATGGACCGCCTTCGGCATCCTGCTCGGCACCGCCTTCAACCTCGCCGTCTTCCACGTGCCCGAAATCAACTGGCGCCTCATGCTCGGCGCGCCCTTCATCCCCGCCGTGCCCCTGCTTGTCGGCATCTACCTCTGCCCGGAGTCGCCCCGCTGGTACATAAAGAAGGGCCGCTACGCCGATGCCTGGCGCGCCATGTCGCTGCTGCGCCACGGTGAGATCCAGGTCGCCCGCGACGTCTTCTACATCGGCACCCAGCTCGAGATGGAGGAGCGTCTGGCCCGTCAGAGCGCCCAGACCGGATACTGCTCCATCGGCATCGTCGGTCGCTTCACGCAGCTCTTCACCGTCCCGCGTATCCGCCGCGCCAACCTCGCCGCCGTCATCGTCATGCTCGCTCAGCAAATGTGCGGCATAAACATCATCGCGTTCTACTCGACCTCCATCTTCAAGGAGGCCGGCCTCACCGACTTCCGCGCCATGATCGGCTCCTTTGGCTTCGGCGTCGTCGGCTGGCTCTTCTGCCTCCCGGCCCTGATGGCCATCGACTCGTATGGCCGCCGCAGCCTGCTCCTCTTCACCTTTCCCCAGATGTTCTGGACTCTGCTTGCTGCCGGCCTCTGCACCCTCATGGACCGCGACATGGGCGACGTCCGCACCGGTTGCGTCTGCCTCTTCGTCTTCTGCTTCGCCGCCTTCTACTCGCCCGGCTGCGGCGTCGTACCCTACAGCTTCGCGGCCGAGGTCTACCCGCTCGCCGTCCGCGAGACGGGCATGGGGTTTGCTGTCGCGACCTGTCTCTTCTGGGCCGCCATCCTCGGTACCTCGTTTCCGTTCCTGCTGCACGAGGCCAAGCCTGTGGGTGCTTTTGGTGTCTATGCTGGTCTCAATATCATCGCCTTTGTCCTCATCTTTCTCTTCGTACCCGAAACCATGCAGCGCTCGCTCGAGGAGCTCGACTGGATCTTTGCCGTGCCCATGTGTCAGTTCGCNAAGCCTGTGGGTGCTTTTGGTGTCTATGCTGGTCTCAATATCATCGCCTTTGTCCTCATCTTTCTCTTCGTACCCGAAACCATGCAGCGCTCGCTCGAGGAGCTCGACTGGATCTTTGCCGTGCCCATGTGTCAGTTCGCCCGTTACCAGGTAACGGTAGCTTTGCCGTGGTTCTTCAGAAGATATGTGCTCTTCCAAATGAATGCCACAAAGCCTCCGCTGTACCATTTTGAGGCTGTCGAACAAGCCAAGAAACAGGGTCGTTACATCGCTCCCCTAGTCAGCCCGGATGATGAGAAGAGGCTTTTCTAGATTGGTGTGATTTTCCGGGTGCTTTCCTTATCTGTTCAGTTGCTTTTCCTGCTTGATACCTTCCTAGTCAGTTTTTGAACTATGTCTATATTGGCCTCGTTGAGGGGCTCACGTATATAATGAATTGAAACCATTCATGTGCATCCTTCTCTTCCTTTCACATCAGCACCTGTTTCAAATACAAGACGTGAAAAGTTCAATAGACTATGCAGGATATGCTCCAAAGCATGAGATGTATTGGTCGTTACTCTTTTAGTTGTCAAACATCCACTCTCTTCTTATCCTTCCAACGGGCTCTCGTCGCCCGCAGTAGCACCCACGCAATCAACCTATAAATCACGACGCACGCCAAGAGGCAGTAGGCATTCACGTTGGGGTCGACGTCAAAGTTGTACAGCTCTAGCACCTGCTCGCCCGAAGTGACCGGGCACGAGCCGTCCGGCAGAGCCTGCTCGGCGGTGCAGTGAAACGCGACGCCACGCAGCGCGTACGGGGCCATCGCCCGCGTGGCGTAGCGAATAGGCGACAAAGTTGAGGGCTTTGAACGCTTCTGGCATGTTGATCGATAGCACGCCGGCCATGCCGTTGGCGACGGAGAGGAAGACGCCCATGATGTTGACGGCGAAGCCGGTGTGTGCGAAGAGCGTGTTGAACATGATGCCCAGGCTCTCGCCGCATGAAACGACGCCGAAGCAGCCGAAGAACGCAGCAAAGTACAGTGACGCGGTTTCCGGGTTGCGCACCGCAAACGTGGAGAAGATACCATAGACGAGGCAGCTGAGCACCTCAAAGGGCAGCTCGAGAAGCGTGTAAGACAGCAGGAAGGCATCGACACCGTAGACGCCATCGTCGTCCTCGCGGTAGAAGACATCGCGCTCGGCCGGGTACACGGCCACGTTTTGCAGCATACCGACAAAGTAAAAGGCGCCAAGCTGCTGCACGTACCCCATGCGGTTCTGCATCGAAAAGTAGTCGTGCTTAAAAGGCGCGAAAAAGAGTGTGAAGACGCCGGCCAGGCCAGCTACCTGCATTGTCCGCGCGAGGATGAGCTCCGGCTGGCGGCGGGTGTTGATGATGGCACGGCGCAGCAGGAGGGGCAACGCCTTGACGATGGAAGTGCGCTTGCGTACGAGAGCTCCCAGCTCCGCAGGCGTGGACAGACTGGCCCGATTGAAAGAGCGGCGAGGTACGGCCGTGAACGCGGCTCTAGGTTCGAGGATACCCTTGTCTCCGGAGGCGATCGTTTGTGGCTTTTCACTGGATTGACCTTCTTCCGAGGCATTGACTTGGATGTCGGTGTCGGTATCTGCGCTCTTTTGTGTCTCGCTGTGCTCATTAGCTTCTTCATGAATAGGCGATAGTCGCGGCTCCGGGAGATTTGTAGTCGGATCTTGATACTCGTCCCAGCTTTTAATGAGCTTCTTTACCCGCTCGCGGCTTTCTGCCTCGACGTCTTCTTGTTGCAAGTCGACCGTAATCATGTCAAGCGCAAAGTCAGCTGGGTTGGTATTTCTGGGACAGTCATACCCATGTCCACCAAAGTACCCAAGCATGTCTCTGCCGGCTCCCGCATATACAGGATGACCGCCCCGGGAAAGTAGGAGAAGATTGCCAAAATGTTTGAACAAATCTGATCGGGCTTGGTGGATGGTCAGAATCAGAGTGCGTCCCTCGTTTGCGAGACCTTGGAGCACCTCCATGATAGAGCTAGCCGTGAAGGCATCCAGGCCAGAGGTGGGCTCATCGAGCAGCAGCACTCGAGGGTCCGTCAAGACCTGAACAGCGATGCTAGCTCGTCGTTTCTCACCACCTGAGATGCCTTTGATCATATCATTGCCAATGAGATTATTGGCACAGTCCTTTAGGCCCATTTTGAGGAGAACTTCCTCGGCGCGACGGTATTTCTCTTCAGTGCTCATAAATGATGGGAGACGCAGACCAGCCGCGAATCGAAGAGTTTCTCGCACAGTAAGGGACGGCAGCAGTGCGTCGTCATCTTGACATACATATGAACAGACGGAACGGATAACAGAGTCTGACGGGACCGCGCTGTTGAATGTCAGTTTGCCAGACGGCCGGTACTTGGTGCCCACAGAGTTGCGCAGTCTGAGCGCCATGGCATTGAGCAGTGATGTTTTGCCACTTCCCGATGGGCCCATGATGATGTTTAGAGTACCAGCTTGAAATGTAGCCGTAACCGGATTGACAATGAGGCGTCTAGGTAGAGGCTTGCCCGTGGCTGCTTTTTTGTCCAGGGCAAGAGCAAATCTGTCCAGTCCAACATCAATAGCTCGTACTTCTCCGATTGAGCGCGCAGTCATCTTTTCTTTGCCAGCCGACAAATCGGTGTCAGTCGTTCGTGCGCGAGCAATTGTCATTTCAACCTTAAGAAATGTGAGGCCAACAGTGGATAAAAGGAGAAAGAGGGCAATAAACGAAGCAAGCGCCACAATTGGTCTTGCTATCCAATTCGTTGGGAAGCCCAGAGACTTCATGATGTATTGCCCAGTGTATTGTTGACATGCAGGATTAATACTGCCCCCGGGGAATGGACAATCGTAAAAGCTCCCTTGGAACTCATTCGCACAATATGCGCTGAATGCATAGAACTACCAACCCAAGTTAGTTACAGTCGATTGTCTGCAGTTTCGAGGACTTGCATTGTAAGCGGTCCATTTTGTCCACCGAACGTAAACTGGGATACTGCTGGATTGCACAAACATGCCACATGCTATACTCTGAATAGTGTAGACCAAATTCGCTATCAAGCTTGCCCCCGGAAAATGTCGTACAGCCGTTACACAGGCCATGGCGCATGTCACAGAAACGTACTGGTTGAGCAGGGTGATCGCGAAAAAGGTGAAGAACTTTCCCACGTCGCGGTCAAACCCTGACATGAAGTACATCAAAACGGAGAATATGAATGGCACAGGGATATCCTCAGTCGGCATGCGTGCAAGTCGGCGAGACAAGATGAAGGGAAGAGAATCGACGCAATTCTCGGAATTTTCGCGGTCGAATGTTGGCATATCAATCGTGAGCCTGTAGACTTCAAACAGAAGGATCAGGTAGCCTTGAAGACCTGCGGTGATATATAGCCCGCCCTGACGAGATCTGATGCCCGCTTGGTCGCGACCAACATTCCAGAACATGTAGCCCGTGATGACGCCGAGAAGCACAGCCTCTAGTATGGCAGCAGTCATACCCATTGGGTCGCGATAGGTGACCTTGAAGGTTCGACTGGTCAGAACTCGTAGCTGGCGCCAAAATCCTGCCCTCCCATCGTGGCCAGGAGAGCATATGCGACGGCGGTGGCGATTGGGTTGGCTCATTGTGCCGCCCACGGGTAGAAATAGCTTCTCACTCGTTTGACCCCAGCTTCGCTTCAGTGTTTCGACGCGCATGCTGCTCTCGGTCTCCAGCTCTGGAGTGCGGTTGTCGACAGCAGCAATGTCGATGACGAACTCCGCCGGGTTCACAAACGCGGGGATGGGAAACCCTTGGCTTTCAAACCAAGGTATGCATTCAGTTGCATCACCGGAATAGACGGGGCTGCCTCTGGTGAGGATGACGATGTTATCGAAGAGGTTCCAGATCTCGGAGCGAGGCTGGTGGATGGTGGTAATAATTGTGCGACCTTTTTTCGCCAAGGCCTTCAGGGTCCGAACCAGCTGATAGGCGCTCGTGGCATCCAGTCCTGTAGTTGGTTCGTCAAGGAAAAGGACGGATGGGTTGGCGAGCAGCTGGACGCCGATGCTGACACGGCGTTTTTCGCCACCAGAGCATCCACGGTGTTGAGAGTTGCCGATTCTCGTGTCTGCGCATTCTTTCAAGCCTAGTTCGCGGATGACTTCTTCCACAATGCGCCACCGATCTTGTCGTTTCGCAGTGGATGGTAGACGAAGATCTGCCGCGTATCGCAGGGTCTCGCGCACAGTCAGAGTCGGGAGTAGGATATCCTGCTGCATGACGTAGGCGTGGCGGATGTTATGAACGCCAATCTCGCCATTGAAGGTGACCGTTCCTTCTTGGTGCAGTCTGGAGCTGACCATGCGCTCGGCCATTGTGTTGAGCAGGGTTGTCTTGCCCGAGCCACTGCCACCAATGATGGCAGTGAGGCTGCCTGCGGCCAAGTCGGCATTGACGGAGTGAAGAAGTGTCTTCATGTCAGGCTCAGTGTTGAATTTTGACTTGACAAGGTGAGGATATGTAGATGGAGCCAGCCAAGACGGTGCCGTGTTGACGGATACCTCGAGGTCGCGGATCCGTACTTGAACGCCGGCGACATCCTCGAGGGACAACTGGCCTGCGCCGGACATTGAGAAGCGCCGCGTGTTCTCTTCTTTGTTCTGGTTGACGGTCTGCTCCAGAGATGTAGTAACAGAGCTGGCTCTCTCCGTTCGGTCGCCTTCACCACCAATTTCCGCAGGGGTAACAGATCCCTGGACCTTTTCTGGATCGTGGGATTTCATGACGGGAAGAAGCAGCACTGCACAGCCCTGTCGAGAAAGTAGCGCAAGGTAGCGAGATGGGGGTATTACTTGTTATTAGTAGTATCAAACAGGTGTATCATGGATGGACTTGAATCTAAGACATTGCTTGTCGACAATGATCGGGGTTGAGACAAGGCTGATGATGATCTTGTTGCAACCTGCATAGCTGCATAGCTGCAGCAGGGCAGGCAAGCAACGTATCGAGTTCGGCGCAGTTCAGCTGGTGCAATGCGGCATGTCTGACCAGAATGAGGAAAGACAGTGTTTTGACTGCCGGTTAAAAGGCGAAGGAGCATGTAAACAGACATCGTGGGCGAGATGATGATTTATTGTCTGAGGCAAGTTTCTCCACTGCAAACGCCAGCGTGGAGTCGGTTCGGCGAGAGGTGGGGGGCGGGGGGAGGGGATTCAGGGCCACTCAAGCAAGTACAATACAATGGACGGTTTAATTAGGCTTGCATATGGATTAGTTGGGCTTCAAAAGTAGGCAAGATATTGCAGCTGTTAATAGGAGTGTATATTATCTTTTTCATATTACATGTCTGTTGCAGGAGGGGTAAAGAGAGCGAGAGCGATATCAACGGCCTCTTTGTTCTATTATTAGTGGCTCATCTCCATCGCTTCCCAGTGAATGATAAATACGCGTATTAGCATCCTTGTTCTTCAGGGACGATTACAAACACCGAGCACGAGCCAAGGCTGAAGCCGGCTCTCCACCAAAGCCATTCGGTAGCACCCAGGATCCAGATCCGCGTATTTGCCTTTGTAGACTGAAGGATTTATTAGGCTGAGTCGAACTCGGGCGCCGACCTTTTTCTTCTTGTCTTTTTCCACTAAAATGCGGGTGTTACCACAGAGCGCCAAGAACTGGAGATGATGCTGGGTCCAACGTTTGAGACCAAGTAGCTGTGCTCCAAAGTACAGGCTTCAGCATGCACAACATGTCTATTGATGCCCTTGAAGATTACGGGCGATGTTGGACTCAAACTGCACTTCGGCTCCGATCTTCCATTCGCTCACCTGTCACTGACATCGCTGTATCGTTGTGGCCACAGATCCCTGTCCCGCGTGTCGCCTGATCATAATCTCTAGCACTAGTAGCTCTGGCCTCGACTACGTTGGCCAAATTTCTACACCGACCCATCCGGGTTGGACTGGCAAAAGTCCCATGGCAGGTGGCCGGGGTGACTCTCAGGCCTGGTCTGAAGACTCATGCGAAGCCACCCCTGGGAGACGGGAACGGGCTGGCTAAGTTGTCGAGCGGGCCTGTTTCCCCCTTCGCCTCTGCTTATTAGGGAAACATCAATATGCGCGACGATGATGCTGGTGATTCCGGTCGCGTCTGAGACTGAACCACATCGGCATCCCATTGCTCCGAACTCACCTACACATTTGTGAAATGTCTAATATCAGCCCTCGTTTACAGCGCCTTGAGCTCTTCTACAGCCTTCTCGCCCTCGGCTTGGTCCGGCGTTGACGGCTTGTTTAACGTCGGGAGCCCAGAAAGGTAAACTAAAAGTCAGGAGTAGAAAAGATTTGCGCGTGTTGAGCCTGTGCCATAGGCCATTCTCGCTCTTCCCTACGCTCAAGTGTCGTTTCTATCTATTGAAACATTTGTGAGCAGGCTGACAGGATGAACCACGCCTCAGTCACCATCCTTTCCTGTCCTCGGCTTTCAAAAAGGCGTCCAGCAGGCTGCACTGCGCCTCCACCTGTTCTGGGTAATAAAAAGAGATACCATGACGATCTGCAATGAACTTGAGGTATTTTGACTTTGACGCAGCTCGATAATAGCTCAGTACATACCCTTTTCAATGCAGCGTGATGCCGCCCAGGTTCGTCATCCTGAGGCTTGAGACCTTGATCCTGCCAAAGTCAATTGCAGCTGTGGAAAGGAACTGGTCGTCGCGTTGTCGCTGCAAGTGCATCAATTCAAGAGTTTTGGGTCTATTTGCTCCCATCCATTTGCTTCAAGTACATCTTTGCTCAGGTCACCATCTACAGTATCAAACTCTCATCGATCCTCGGGTCGCCTCATCACCCATACTAGCTGGAGAGAACCTGTCGTGCCATTGTCCATCAATGCACATCTCCTCCCGAGGTAGATGAATTATTAAAAGCCCATACCTTTTTGTTAACTTTCGACATCTCCAACTTCCCAGAAACCCTGCCAAAATAGTTCGAAATGATGATATTTAGTTCGTTCCCCAAAACAAGTACGTTTTAGCCTACCATTCCTCCAATAGTCACTGCGTAAAACGTGCAACTCCACGAGCCATTTTCCTTTTCGGTATCTTGTAGCCTTTTTGCGGCTACATGACTCCCCTCAGCCTTCGTTGCTCCTCCTCCCAGTCCTCTCCACGAAGCCTTCACTTCAGCTCCTCGATCGGATCAATGGCACCGTCCTCCCCATCCCCGTAGTCCGACTCGTCCTCCGGATGTCCGTGGATGATGCCCGTCGCCATATCCGAGACCAGCCCCCACTCAAACGCAAACGGCGGCTCCGACTCGACCGAGTCGAAGAAGTTGATCACGTTGGGCGACGACGGGTCGAACCAGAGCTCCGCCTCGGCCGGCAGCGCCCGCTCCCCCCCGTCCACCGAGTACCCGTACCCTTCAAAGTGCTTCTGCCGCTGCGCCAGCAGCCAGGCGTGCGCACTCGCCACGTACTTTCGGATCGTGACGTGGTCCTCCCCCGGCGCGGCGGCAATCTCCAGCTGCGCGGTGGCGGCGGCGGCGGCGGCGGCGTCGGGGCTGCTCACGTCCCCGTCGACGCCCAGGTACGTCGCCTCCTCCATCTGGAGCGTGAGGCGCGCGGTCGGCGGGTCGCTGCACGGCGCGACGGCGATCTCGTGAAAGGTACCGTCGGCAGCCTGCAGCGGCTGCTGTGCGGAGGAGGAGTCCTCAGGGTCCGCGATGACATGCACGCGAGAGAACGCGGGGCCGTCGGTGATTTGCCAGCGAAGGCGTAGAAATTCGATGGAGGGCTGGAGCTCGTCCATCTCGCTGCTGTCGGCCATTGTGTGTCTTTGCTACGCAGGCGATTATTGAATTTCGAAGAAAAAATGCGATCCTTCAGTGAGAGGAAAAAGTGGTGAGTTTATCCTTCAACGTTCTCAGAGGGGCTGCAATTTTTGCACGGCGCACAAATAAGTTGGTGGAGTGCCGCGTTTGCAGAGGAACAACACCATCCACAAAGGTCAGGACATTCTGTAAAAACTCTTGAAGTTATTTTAAGAATAGGTGATTTTGTGGCAAAAAATTATTCTGTAATACTTCTTGATGTGTTAGTTTCTATAACATTCATCCATGCTTTCTATGACGAACCCCCAACTCCCTCACACCAGAAGTACATCCCTTTACCTTCTCCTCTCTGTAATAGGCTCTCCAACTGGCTTCTCCGTCACCAAGCCATCCTTGCCCGCACCATGTTCAAAAATCTTGGTACCGCGCAGCCACGTCTCCTTGACGCGACCTGTGAACTCGTGGCCCTCCCACGGTGAGCAGCGGTTCTTCCAGCGCATGTCGCCTTGCGAAAACGTCCACACCTCGGCATCGTCAAACACGCAGATGTCAGCGTCCAGGCCCGCCCGGAGCGCGCCCTTGCGGTGCTTAAGCCCGACCTGCTCGGCCGTCGCCTGGCAGCACAGGCGCACCATGTCTACCAGACTAGGCACCGTCGCCGACGGCGATGCGGCCGCGCGGGCCTTGGCGGACGAGTGGAAGATGGGCAGGCCGAGGCCGACGGACGAGATGCCACCCCAGGCAGCGAAGAAGTCACCGCGCGAGCCAGCACTCTTCTCAGGAGCCGCAGATTCCTTTTGCAGGTGTGGGGGGAGGAGCTTCAGCTCGGGCGTGCAGGGTGAGTGGTCGGAGACGACGGTCGCCAGGCACGAGTCCGCGGCGACGAGCTCCTCCCAGAGACCGTCGCGGTTGCGGCCTTCGCGGATCGGCGGGCAGCACTTGTGCCGCGTGTCGCCGTGGTCGATATCCTCGGACGCAAGCCCCAGGTAGTGGAAGCACGTCTCGGCGGTGATGCGGACGCCGCGCGCGCGAGCCGCCCGCAGCAGCGGGATGACCTGCACGGCGGATAGGTGCACAATGTGTAGCGGCAGCCGCGGCGCAATATGCGCGAGCGAGAGGATCTCCTCGATGGCGCACGTCTCAAACACCGGCGGGCGCGAGTCGAGGAAGGACTGGTAGGCGGTGACGTCGGCGTCGCTGGTCGTCGCGCCGGCCGCACCCTCGTTCGGAACCATCTCGGCGTGGAACATGAGCGTCGTCGGCGCGTCTTTGAGCGTCTCCATGGCGAGCGCAACATCCTTTGCCGTCACGGCGGGAAATTCATCGACCTTGAAATCCCAGGCTGTCAGCGCATGGGGCGAGTTGGATGGGCTCTGTGAAAAACTTACACCAGATTCAATCAGGAAGCCCTTGAAGCCGCGGACGCCCGCCTCGACGAGCGGCCGCAGCTCCCCAGCGTTGCCTGGGATGACGCCGCCGTAGAAGCCCACATCAACCCAGCACTTGCCTTCCGCAGCCGCCAGCTTCTCCCGGAACCCACGTATCGTGGTGGTCGGCGGGATCGCGTTGAGCGGCATATCGACGACTGTGGTGACGCCGCCGCTCGCCGCGGCGCGCGTGCCTGTCCAGAAGCCCTCCCACTCGGTGCGGCCGGGTTCGTTGAGGTGCACGTGCGCATCGACGAGGCCCGGTAGCAGCACCCGCGGCGAGTGGTCTATGTATGTGGTGTCGGCGGGAAAGTCGCCGCGGGGGCGGACGCTGGGCTCGACGGAGACGATCTTGCCGGTGGTAGGAGAGATAACGATTGTGGCGGGTGATTCAACGAGAGACGACCCGGCGGGGCCGGGGAGAATCGCCCGCGATGACACAAGCACCGTAATAGGTCCTGACATGATGCTGAGGCCGTGCCGTTTGACGTTTGTCAACAGAGAGTAGGCGAGTTGGCGATGGCGGGGGCGGGGTAACGGCTATAGCACAGCAACCGGTAGGCGCTGAGCTGATATCGGATGTGCTTCTTTGTGAGGTAGAATATCGGAAATGAAAAAAAGGAGGCCCCTGGATATGCTTATTGTTAAAGAAAAGATAAATCAGGCAAGGAATTGGGTTTCCGTTATTTGGGGAAGCATGTTCTCCAAAACCAGCCCCATGTGGCACCGTCGGCCAGTGCCGCTCGAGTTGGCCTCAACAAAGAGCCCTTCGGAGCCGGCTGCTGAAGTGCATCTTTCGGCCAGGGCCTGTCAAAAGCCCCGGCCGTGGCCACTCATAGGTCGGTGCTCCGTTTCAAAGATCTGCCCATGATCTGTCGCATTGTCGGAGCTTGGCGAAAGGAGTAATTCCCCATCCACCGAGTGTCTCTTCTGACACATTGTGCAGCGTTGCTCAGCAAGAAGCTTGTCGGACTTGGCCGTCAGCCGACCCAGTGACACCCCGATGGCCTAGTGGGCCGAATTGAACCCGCCACCTGCTTTTACTGGCAAGAGGCTCAAGTGGCTTGGGTGCAATCAATATTATAATAAACGACTTTTCAATATCATTTCACATGTGAGCGTCAGGCTGCAGACAAGGCAGGTTAGCTTCCTGCAAGAATATCTCATGAACGCCCCGGGCCCAGGTAGTCTGCAACTCAGCCAATGGAAATTATCTACAGACTAGCCAAAAAAAAAAAAAAAAGAAGGAATCTGTTGTGCCCATCCCTGTTGCCTGACAGAGAATATGATCTTTTCCGGGTTCTATTAAAGCTCCAATCCAAAGGGGCGCCGTGTATTGGTGTAATCATACAGAATTTTCCATGCAAAAGGATAGGTTCTCATGCTAACAAGTTTCGTACACAGCTTCCAAGGTTTCCTTCTTGCTATCGTCAGACCATTTTCTAGCTGTAGTGTGATAAATAAATGCTATTTGTACAAGGTGGATTGAGGCGCACAAGGCCCGAGTGTTGACATTATCGCCTAGTCGGTGGTGGTTTGAAGAGGTGGGTGCTTTTGGTCTTTATTTCTTGCGCTTGACGGTCTTCTCAGCCATATCGATGAGACCGTCTTTCGCTTCGCTATCGGGGAAGTGGGCAATCGCCGCGATGGCCTTCTCCGAGTAATCGTGGGCAAGGGCACGGGTCTGCTCGATGCCGTCACTTTGGAGGACCAGTTTGCGGGCCTGCTCAAAGTTAGCCGGTGCTTCATCAACAAGATGGATCGGAATTTACGTACATGCTCGACATCACCCGCCCTCTCAAACTTGCGTCCAACAAGGGCGCCAAGCTCGGGATTCACCTTCCATGCGAAAAGAAGTGGCGCGGTGGCGAGGCCGAGTTCGAGGTCAGCGCCAGCAGGTTTGCCGAGGTCCTTGTCCGAACGAGTGTAATCGAGCATATCGTCTACCAGCTGGAATGCTAACCCCAGGTTTCTGCCGTAGGAATAGGCAGCATCCACCGTGGCAGCGTCTGCATTACCAAGTAGGGCGGCAGCGCGGCAAGACTTGGAGATGAGGCTGGCGGTCTTCAGGTACGTCTTTTGCAGATAGTAGGTCAGTGTCTCCTCGGACCACTTGGGATTACGCTCGTCCCGCTCAGTGTTCTTCAATTGCATGAACTCGCCCTCCACCAAGTTGGCAATAACGGTGGCCAAGAGTTCAACTACTTCGGCGTTGCGCAGGCGCGCCAAGGCGACAGATGCCCGGCCGAGCAAAAAGTCACCGGCAAGCACGGCCATCTTGTTACCAAACTCCAAGTTGGCAGACGGAGCGCCGCGGCGCGCCTCTGAGTGATCAATCACATCATCGTGAAGTAGCGAGGCGGTATGGATGAGCTCGGCCACCTCGGCTAACCGTCGCTGGCTGGGGAGAATGTCCAGCTCCGAGCTGGCCATGTCGGTCTCCGGGGCCGTCAACGGCAGGGCGGACGGGTTGAAGTCACCGAGAACCTGGCCGGGTGATATTGATGAATCAATACCGCGAGCAGTCTGCGGAATGTCGCTGTGAGGATTCTTGGGACAGAGATGCGTGGCTCTGCTCATGAGTAGGACGATCAATGGCCGGACATGCTTGCCCTCAGCTTGAGTATAGTATTTTGCGACTCGGTCGAGCGAGGGGTGGCCAGATCCAAGAAGCTTTCGAATATTGCCGGTGAGGAACTTCATCTCCTTGGCGACTGTCCGAAGGGGGTCGATGGCCATAGCATCCGGACTGGCCTTCTTGACCATGTTGCCCACGACATTGGAAGCAACCTGCGCCGCAGCCGCCCAAGCTGAGTCTCTTCTCGGCGTGGAGTGAATACCGGCTCGCTGTACTCGGGATTGTTCGTGTGGCAGGCGGCAGAGCACACAAGGCGGTGCCACGGCCCTCCTGGCCGCGGCCTGGGTAAGGGCGGATGAGGATCGTTGACGCAGACTCATAGCGGGAGGGTTGAAGCTCCACAAGCTCGGGGAAGAGAATGTAAGCGAGTCCTTGTGTAAATAGGTTTCGCGATTCGGCCGTAGGAGCGTACCCAGGATGCCGAGAACCCAATTGACCGTGCAATGCGGGATGATGATCTACTTCGCACACAGCTAGAACGCCGATGGGCCAAACTTTTGCATCCGCGTCCGGCGGGTCAATCCGGGGCTCCACTCTCAGAGAGCACCCGGGTCTCCGATTGGTCAGATAGCGTCAGCATGGTGAGTAGCAGCTCTTCCATTTGTTCCTTTTCAGCGGAGCTCTCAGGCAGTTTCTGGGATGTTTTTGGGACGTCGGGTGTTCCATGATGGCTGCCTGCGACGACCGATATTCATCACCACTTCATCGCCCGTTTTTGTCATCGTGCGCGGGCCCGGGTGCATGCGCGTCGCATATTAATTCATTTATTTTCTCACCTTTCACTTTACAGCCACTCTTGCGCTGTGCAAGTACACTATGGTTCTCTTGACCATGACCGAGTCCATTGTGGAGTGTCTGGCGAACGCGCACGCCGAAGCCATGCTACCTGGCGGCTCTAGCGATCCATCCCTTGCGAGTCCTGCGATCGGCAATCCAATCCTCCATGGCCAAATACTACGACTCTCGAAATGTCAAACAAAATTCCGCTTAGAGGAGCTGCTGAGAGGGTCGCAAGTCTACGTTGCGCCGCCAGCGCCGAAACCCGCCAAGGTACGCACACAGCAACCACTGTACCTGGCACAACTTATGCATCGTTTCACATTTTCTTACATCGAGCCCCAGTCACCCGAGTATATAGCCCTCATGGCCAAGCTTCGCCGAGAGGAAGACGCACGCGCCTACGAGCGAATGATCAACCCTCCCATTCCGCTGGAAACGTTCAAGGACCGATTTCCAGATGCGGCGCGATCCTTCGCCGCCGCAAACAAACCAACGAGCGACACGGACCTTGGCGACGACGATGTTACATACAATGAGATACACAGACAGGTCATGCTGCTGATCAACTTCCTGGTCAGCATCGCCGGCGTAGCTGCCACGCTTTGGATACTCGGCCGATGGTGGAGCCTGCCAGCCCGTCTGTTCCTGACCATGGGTGGCAGTATTCTAGTCGCTATCGCCGAAGTAGCGGTATACGGCGGCTACGTTTGGCGCATGGGGGAAGCAAAACGGAAAGAAGATACCCGGCCAGAGCGGAAAGAGGTGGTCCAAACATGGATCATAGGGAAAGATGGTGACGGCAGTGGCGGCCAAGAGGAAAAGGTCGTACTTTTGGCTGGGAAGGCGGAGGCCACCGGCAATCAGGTAAAAAGACGGGTTGTGACAGGTACAATCGCGGACTGAAGGTGTGTCATTGGCGAGCAACCGATTAAACAAGATGATATTCCCCTTTGCAGATTCACGCAAGCGCTCAAGTTTACCACCAACAAAGCGAAAAGCCATGTTTATGCAATTCTAATGAAGGAAGACAAGATAAAGATAGAACGGAACGGCTGGACTAATAATCCTCACCCTGGCCACTTCACCACTTGTTAGTTGGCTAGTGCGGTTGCCCCTAAAGTGGTACGCGCTTTCCTGGTGGCGTCGCGTCTTTCGTGTCACGCAACGCGCCGTTCAAATAGTGTGGGTCATCTATTTCAAGGGCCGACCAAACTGTTGTATCCCTCGAGATACAGCTACCAAAGAATATTTTTACATACAATTCTGAATAATCTGCTTTTCGTCTCGTTAGCAGATCCTGTACCACTAAGAACTGCCGGAAGTGTTTCTACAGTACCCAGCCCCCCCTCTCCACCTCAACACTTCAACTTCGCTCCTCCACAATCGTCGCTGCTCAGCTTCATCCCGCCTGAGAATCGGCATCTTAGATCATGATCAACTCATCACCAGACTACACCATGTAAGAATCCCATGAGCCTATTCATGATTACCTGCGCTGTGCAGAATACTCATACCCGCAGAACAAAGCCTGGTGTACGGCTCCTGTCGCGCAAGCGTGACAAGCCTCTGCGCACATATGGCAGACAGGCAACAGCGACACCAGAGCCTCGATCGGAACCTCCAGCCAAGAGGGCTCGAACAGCATATACCATCCATGATGACGATTACAAGAACGTAAAGCCGCTCGACATTGTTTTGTCCAAAGACGATACACCTACAGTGGTCCCGGTCTTCAAAGCAAAAGCGCTACCCGCCAAGGAAGACGCGGAGAACCAGCCACCGTCCAAGCCTGAGCCCAACGTTCCTGCGAAGCGATCAATTCTCAACTACTTCAAACCTGTAACGACTCATCTGACACCAATAAAGCCCGCCAAGACAAACACCCTACCAAACGCAAAACCTGTCGAAGAAAAGACAGCGGAAATGAGGGTACAAGCACCATCACGGCCCAAGACGCGAGTGTTGCGAATCCGGTCGAACCAGTCTATTGGCTCCGGTGGCGACGAACGTGGAAATCACGGACATCACCGTCAGTGTGGGCAAGATGAACCGAGTATAAAGTCAACCAGCAGCGGACAAAGTTCCGGGCGCAAACGGCGGCTAGAGGGCGGCGGCGGCTCAAACAGCTCCGACTTCAGGCGGATCAGGCGGAAACATTCACCTGCAGAAGTTCAAACGACGCTGAATCTTTCGAACGAAACTCCGTTTTCCGAATGCACAGAGTGCAATATAGTGTGGAATCATTTATACCCCGATGACGTCAAATTCCACGCCAAGCTACACGCCGCCAACACGAGAATGAAGAAGAAGAAACGGGGAAATGACCTTTAGCGTAATGTGTACAGTTTGCATTAATTCATACCAATATGCTGCTTCATTCTCTCCGTGCCACTTGGTTTGGCAACCGATGTATTATCGTTCAGGCCAATTCACCATCCTACAGGCAACCCTGCAGGCACCAACCAGCTCGTAAGCAGAGCGAGACGAGTAACATCGTTGGCAGCGTTCCTTCGAGGCTTCAAGTTTGCGTCTTTTTTCATCTCTTCCGGCTCCCCTTTCCAATCTTGACCCTGCCTCTCCCACTTCTTAACATGGCGACTTTTGATACTGAGTCGTTGCGCCTCGCCTTGGAGCTACAGCTCCGGGACGTGGAGGGGCTTCAGACGACTGCGGGCGGACGCAAACGTAAGAGGGAAGCGAACGACTTCGATGCCGCCCTCACAGTCTACCAAGAGCATCTCACGGCGGAGATTGGCTTGGTCGGCGGCAGAGTCCCTGCCGCGGCCGCTGAGGCGTCCTCGTTCCGGCCTAGGAAGCGCGTGGCTACCAGGAAGAGAAAGCTGGCTGCCCCTCGAACGAGAGTCCCGCGACTGCGAAAGACCAAAGCATCGACGGCGCAAACGACGGCGCAAACGACGGCGTCGGCGCAGGCTGCAAACGCGGAGGCTGAGCAGAAAACGAACGTTCCGGCGAGAACCTCCGCGGAGGTCTTGCGATGCTCAGTCTGCATGGAGGTGCTGACCAAGAACCTCAATTTTCGCGCACCATGCAACCATTTGTATTGCGCGTCGTGTCTCATCAGGCACGTCACCGCTTCCATCGCCGACCAGGTTGATGGTGGGCTCAAGTTCCCTCCGGAGTGCTGCTCGGTGCCCCTCCCGATCATCGGTGCAGCTCTCGCGCTGCTGCCGGCGGACCTACGGACCCGGCTCGGAGAGAAGCAGCTGGAGAGGAGCACACCGAACCCGCGATACTGCCACAACGCGGCGTGCGGCAAGTTCATCCCACCGTCCAACTTCACGGACGACTACGGCACGTGTGCGGCGTGCGGGCGGCAGACGTGCATTCTTTGCAAAGCGGCGAGGCATAACGGGATATGCCCGGACGACCCTGCGCAGAACGCGGTGCGGGGGATGGCCCGGCTGAAGGGCTGGCAGGCCTGCACCCGCTGCGGACGGTACGTGGAGAAGGTCATGGGCTGCATGCATATTTGTGAGTTTCCGCTATCATCTTCTGTATATTTCTTTCCTAGCGCAGCTTTAACTAACGTATACGCTTCCAGCTTGCTTATGCGGACGCAGGTTCTGCTACCGATGTGGCAGAGATTGGGGGCAGCATGCCAGCGGTTGCCGGGGGTAATACAACAGCCTCTTCAGTTCTTGAATCTGCGTCGACAGGAAACTATAAATCACAGTCGCACACCATGATAATTGAGACGGGAACAGCTCTAGAAGTCGTTTTGGTCTCCATTGCTGCTAGTCTATCCCATATGGATTGGTGTTGCTTTTGCTTGTGTTGCTTTGGACGGCCGGAGTTGGCATCATCTCTGCAAATTATGTGCTTCATCATACATCCACTAGCATTTTAAGCCCAACTCTTATGCGTCTTTGCCACGGTCTCTATGTTTTGCCCGGTGGTGTCTTTCTTTCATGACGCCAACTTCTTGGCCGGCTCCTGATTGCCTCATTCACTCTGCCTCGTTAAAAGCAAACGAAATGCGTCAATGTTGGCGATCGGGTACAAACCGAGAAATTTCATAGCTGCCTGAGTCGGAAAAAACGCCGATTTCGGCGGGCGCAGGCAGTTTCGCAGCGAGCAGGCCAGGCACTTGTCCGTTGCTGCTGTCTCGTGACATTTCCGAACAACTTCTGAACTTTCATTTTAGCTCTTTGACGAGTCCCCTCTCGTCTTGACCCGAAAAAGAGCCTCGTTTTGTTTTTCTTCTCTCCATCCCTCTGGCTTTGCTCTGCTTTCCCCTCCGCCTTCCATTGCTCTCACTCTTGCAAAATGGATGAAACGTCTCGGCGCCTTGCACTACGGCTCATGCAGCAGGACTTGGACGAGATCCGAGCTGCGCAAAGTGAAGAACAAGAGTCGAACGAGCTCGACGACTTTATCTTGGCGCTGGAGTTGGAAGCACTCCAGATCATCAACCACACTCAGCTTCTCGATGATCGAGAATACTGTCGCCGCGCTTTTCCCCAGGATGAAGCTGAGCAAGAAGCTGCTCCCGACGCTGAACAAGACGCTCCCTCTACAGACGTCAATGCTGACACGATTCGAAATCCCGAAGGTTCATTCCCTGCTGAGACGGCTGCAGAATTGGCCGAGGTTTCTGTGGTTGAAGAAGTGGCCAGCGGGCATTTGGAAAGACTTGAATCTGACAGCCATCACGAACACGGGCTTGCAGATGACCCTCGGGCGTGTGCAGCTTGCGGCGATATGCAGACGGAGAGCCTCGCGGTCCATGTCTCATGCGGCCATGTCTACTGCCCAGACTGCCTGACGAGTCTGTTCGACGCTGCAACGACGGATGAGTCGCTGTTCCCTCTGCGGTGCTGCAAGCAGCCGATCTCACTGGACACTGCACGGGAATGGCTTCCTGCGGAGCTCATTGCGAAGTTTGAAGAGAAGAGAATCGAGTTCACGACTCCGAACCGAACCTATTGCTGCAACATCCAATGCTCAGAATTCATCCCGCCGGCGGAAATTGCTTCAGATATCGGGTTCTGCCAGACATGCAAGGAGTCGACCTGCACGGTCTGCAAGAACGCTGCGCATGATGGTCTCTGCCCCGAGGATCCTTCTGCCACGGAACTCTTGTCAGTAGCCAAGGAGAACGGGTGGCAGCAGTGCTTTGGGTGCAAGAATCTTGTCGAACTGAACCACGGCTGCAATCACATCAGTAAGTCTGGGCCTGCATTTACCGTCCCCGTTTTCTTCGCATCGCTCTGACACACGGTTCCATCACGACAGCCTGTCGATGCGGATGCGAATTCTGCTACGTGTGCGGAGGGAAGTGGCGTTCGTGTCACTGCGATCAATGGGACGAAGAGCGTCTGATGGAGCGAGCAGAGCAGCTCATCGGCAGAGGCATGTTTGGCGGGCGCAACAACGCAGCAGCAGTACGAGAGGCGCAGCGTCACATCCAGGAAACGCACGAATGCACCCACAGACGCTGGCGCTATCGTCCTGGAGGCGGTCCATGCGAGCATTGTCGGAAGCGTTTGCCTCATTACCTTTTTGATTGCACCGGCTGCCACATCACGGTCTGCAACACCTGTAAAAACAATCGGTTGTAAGCGGTGGCCGTGGCTGCGGCGCAAAACGCGACAGGGCAGGGCAGCGAGCTGTGCGGCTCAAGGACTCTGCTGAAGAGGAAGTCGATGCCTTGAGTTATTGGATATTAGCTACGAGATATCACTGTTGCTTATTCACCTTTGTTGCCATATCACTCTGTTTACCATGTCAGAATAGGAGCTAATGATCATGACCACCCGTCCCTACTGGATCGTCGTTCTAAATACGCTCCTCTTGCCATCACAACCGGGTACACCAGTTGGTGAACCCCTATTTGCGCCTTCGCTACTCTCATCATCACGACTCTCGAAGTTGGCAAGCCTGCTCAAGTCCCTCTCAACCGTCAACTGCCCATCCTTGAGCACAAGCCACCGCATCCACGCCTTCCCGTAAACCTCCTCCTCCCCAGCAGGCCCCCGAGCCTACGCAACACGATAATCACCGCATGTCCCTCCGCCACAAAACCCCCCTCTCGACCAGGTCGTACACCATTAGCCTCGGTGGCCGAGTCCATAAACGCCGCGAGCTCGTCCAGTCAAAACCAAGGGCTTCGCGGGCCCCCCTCCTCGGCGCGATGCTTCTGCGCGACGGCGAAGAGCTGCTGCTCCCCGGCGGAGAGCAGCGGGAGGCTGGAGAGAGAGAGAGCTTCTGGTCGAGGATGTCGGGCGGTCTTCGTCGTCGGAGAGGACCCGTCCAGAGATGGGGTGGGAACTTGAGGGCGTCTTGAAAGGATTTGGTTCGCCGAGAAGGAGACTTGCAAAGTCGGTGAAGCTGACGGCCGGCGATATGAGGGTCGTGTTGTGTCAAAATGACCAAGTTCAACGCAACATCAACCCTTTTGTGCCTGTACCACTGCTGCCCATGACGGCGGTGGTGACGAATCCAACGGCAATAATAGTACTGACTATCGCCAGGAGGAGGTAGTATATTCGATTTCGCCAGTCTGTTTGTCATGAGAAAGAAATAAATATTATCAATTTATCTTTACTGCATATCTATTTATACATCTTTATCTCCATATTCACTCGTGGTTGCCGGTCAGAGGCCTTCCAACTTGCTTATGCTCGGCCCCGATGATGTCACACTCATCCATCAACATGCCTCTCATGCAGTACAATAATTCCTAAACAATTCTCATAAATACAGGCTATGATCTTTGATGCTTTCACACACACACACACTTTCTCTCTCTCCCTCCCCCCCCCCTCTTTCTCCAGCTACTCTTCTGCCAACTTTTCCTCCTGCCTCTTCTCACCAGCACCCGCCCTCCTCCCCCTCCCCCTCCCTCCCCCTCCCCCTCCGTCTTCTCCGAAATCGTCAACACCATCGGCAGCACCACGACCAACGACCCGATGCACAGCCCCCAGTCAATCCCCAGCTGCTTCATCGGCGCCAGCTGCTGCGCGTTCAGCCGCCACGCCATCGCCGCGCCCGCCGCCTGCAGGCCCTTGTACAGGCCGACCAGCACCGCCGCGCGCGACGTGCTGTTGCTCTCCGTGCCGATCAGCCAGTACGCGAAGCCCTGCCACAGCGCGTCGTACGTGCCGTAAAAGACGTACAGGAACATCGGTCCGACCGCCGTCTTGCTGTCCTTGAAGTCGAGCGTCTGCTTGCCGCCGGCCGCGAAGAAGTCGTCCTGCCACAGCTGGAACCGGTAACCCCCACCCCAGATGATCATGCCGGTGGCGAAGACAAAGGCCCAGCCGAGGCGCGCGCGGGCGGGCCGCGAGAGCATGGGCAGGTCGAGCAGCAGGCCGATGAGCAGGCCGCCGGCCATCTGGGAGAACCAGTAGAGGGCGCCGTTGAGGGAGCGGGTGCGCAGGTTGAAGGTGAAGCCGTTGACGTTGTTCTGCTGGTAGCTGTAGAAGACGTTGGCGGAGAAGAAGAGCGGGATCATGCAGGCGACGCGCCAGCGCATGAGCGTGTCGAGCGTCATGCGGAGCATGCCGGCGACGCTCGTCTTGTCCTTCTCGACGGCGGCGTGCAGCTGGGCGAGGCGGATGTGGCGCGGCGAGCAGATGAGGAAGCCGAGGCACCAGCCAAAGATCATGATGGCCATGAGGGCGATGTAGGTCGAGTCGCCGACGGTGCCGGCCGCGCTGTCGTAGTTGAGGCCAAAGGAGACGAGGGAGCCGATGCCGCCGCCAAAGTTGAAGATGACCCAGAAGACGGCGATGGCGCGGCCCTTTTGCGCCTCGGACACGTAGGTGGTCATGATGGCGCCCTGGACGATCCAGAGGAGCGCGGCGCCGACGCCGAGCACGGCGCCGGCGCCGATGACGAAGGCGCCGTTGGCGCTGTGGTTGAAGTGCAGCAGGCTGCCGCTGTAGAGCGCGTAGGCCCAGCCGCCGAGGAGGAAGCACAGGCGCGGGCCGGTGAGCGTGAAGAGGGGGCCGACGATGAGCAGCGAGGTGGCGGCCGTGGTGGCGAGGAGGGCGACGGTGGCGTTGGCGGCGACGGTCGGATCGACTTGGCCGGAGCCTCCGATGCCGGTGAGGGCGTTGTACATCTAGAAGAGGGGGGGGGGGGGGGGGGGGGGGGGGGGGGGGGGGGGGGGGGGGGGGGGGGGGGGGGGGGAGGGAGGTTGTGTTAGCTTTTACTTGTTTCTGTCTCATTCTCATCCCCCAACATCTCATCCAACATCACGACATGACAACATACTCCAGGAAGACAAAAGCAAATCACAGAGATGAGCATAATCTGCGTCCAAGGATGGGCGTAAAACCGCATCAGCTTGCTTTGGGCCTCGCCATGGCCCTGCTCGAGGTCCGACGTGATTTGGTTGGGCGCTCGTCGCTGGCCAGCGCCGCCCGTGGCGCTGTCCTCGATGTGGTGATCAGGGGACGGCATCTTTTCGAGTTCTTGCGCCGGCTGTGCCATTGCAGACGGTCCAAGATTTTTTTCTTCTCTTGCGTCTCCTTTATTATGATCCGGGGAAAAGATGGGATGGATTGTCCGTGTCACGAAAGATGGGCTCGCAGTCAGTCAAAAAGCTGGGGGTGGGCGACTTTTTGTTATTGCCACGGGGTTACAACGATTCTTCTTCCCCGGCCTGCAGGTTGGGACTGCCGTGATATAAACCGGGTGCATCCCAGCAAGAAAAAAAAAACACAAACCCATCTGTTAGCCCTGCCCTCTCCAAAGTTCCAGAACTGGCATTCGAAGGTTGGTTGCTAGCGTCCGTCCGTGTTGAGGGAACGAAACGACGAGGCAACCAGCTCGGCTTCACACGTTACATCTTTAGCGTGTCTCTGTCTCTCGCTCTCCACAGGTCGTCTTGGGAGGTGGGGAGGAAATGGGAATCCCAATCTCGAATGGAAAAAGCCGACTTTGAATAGAGGGGAGTGATGGGGATAGAGGGGAGGGAGGAGGAGGAGGGAGGGGGAGGGAGTGGAAAGTCGCAAGTCGTGCGTGGGGGTGTAAGATGATGCAGTAATAATAATAACAACAAGCAAGCCATCATATCATGTCACTTGCCAATTGCCAATTATCGCAAGCCGGGGGCTGCCGCTGCTTTTGGAATCTCCAAGATACATACATTCATACAATTCATTCCATTTTCCACAGCCTGCTGCCTGCACACACACAAGTCCATCCATCGCCCATCCCGCCTCAACTCTCAACAACAAGTTCCAGTTCCAAACAGGCGTCATCAGCTCTGCCTGTCTGTCTTGGGGGTCACTGCTGCATGACTCGCCGCGAAACGACCGCAAAGCCGTCTCGCTTATTACAACCTTTTTTATTACTTGCTGAATGGAAATAACGGCACTCTTCATTTATTAGCGCTGTCCAGTGAACAAACAACCAGTCCGTACATACATACAGCTTCTCTGTGACAAGTTCGTTCGGGGCGTCCCATAACCACTGATTAGCTGTGCCATTTTATACTCGGTCATTTTACTTTTACTTGCTTCAATGCCGCACTTGTGACGACCTCTTCTCATCTCAGCCTCCCCCCACCCCTTTAGTTTTTTATTTATTTATTCTCTTTTTTTCTACTTGACTCTTCCAGGCAAGGCTATCCCGGTCCAACAAACATGCCACCCACCACCGTTGACCTTGGTGGCCTTCAGACCGAGGACCGCAACCCAAGAACCACCACCGTCGACCAGGTTTCCACAGAACAACTATGTCAAATCCTTCACGACGAAGACTGCCGCGTTCCTGCCGCCATCACGCCATGTCTGCCACACATTGCCAGGGCCATTGACGCCCTGACGGAAAGCCTCCGCCGCGGCGGTCGCGTCTTCTACATTGGCGCCGGAACAAGCGGGAGGTCCGATCCAACCACCACTATCAACATGAGTAAGCGCTCGGCTGACCAAGTTCCCAGGCTCGGCGTGCTAGACGCCTCTGAGATCCCGCCGACCTACTCGGCGCCCCCGAGTCAGTTCGTCGCGCTCATTGCAGGTGGCGACGACGCCCTGCGCAGCGCCAAGGAGGGCGCCGAGGACGACAGGTCCGCCGCCAAGGCCGACCTCACCGCCCGCGACTTCCAGCCCGGCCTGGACTGCCTAATCGGCATCGCTTCCTCCGGCCGCACCCCGTACGTTCTCGGAGGCCTAGCCCACGCCCGCGCCCTAGGCTGCGTAACCGTCGCCGTCGTCTGCGTGCGGCCGTCCGCCGTGGAGGCCGAGGGCAACGCCGACCACCTCATCAGCGCCGTCACCGGACCCGAGTCCGTCACGGGCAGCACGCGCATGAAGGCCGGCACCGCGACGAAGCTGGTCCTGAATATGCTGAGCACGGGCACCATGATCAGGCTCGGCAAGACCTACGGCAACTTGGTAAGCTCAACCAATAACAACCAATAACAGCCCGGGTTGCGGGTTGGCAACAATCTGACACGGTCAAGATGGTAGATCTCAAGGCCACCAACATCAAGTTGCAGCAGCGCGCTAGAAATATTTTACGGGCCATTGCTGGTCAGCGCTGCCGTCAATCTGATCAAGAGTTGGATGAAATACTCGCAGCAAGCCGCGGCAGCACCAAGCTCGCTGCCGTAGTCATCGTCCTCGGAGTCACCCCAGCGGAAGCGGAGCTGCGCCTCGAGCGCAACAACGGCATCCTCGCCCACGTATTTGCCGAGGCCACTGAGCCTAAACCCGACGCCGCGGCAGCCAATGGCGACGACGGTGGCCTCGTACTCTGCGTCGATGCGGGGGGTACCAGCTGCAAGGCTGTGATCCTCTCGAGGGACGGGGCTGTCGGGACAGGCATTGGAGGCCCATGTAACGTGTAAGTCTTGGTTGCCAGTGCCGAGACCGAGACCTTGCCTCGTCTCACCTGATAGCTTGCTTCATATTGCTGACTGTATCATGTGGCTTGCAGAGCCAGCCTTGGGCTGGATGTCTGCCTGTCAGCTATATCGGACGCCATCCAGCAAGCCATGGAGTCATGCCCGGCAACCCGTGGGCTCATATTTCCGTCCGTCACGTTCGCCGCAGCTTGGGTCGGCATCGCTGGATACGACACGCCCGTCGTGCAGCCCTCCATCAACGCGGGGCTGTCGAAAATGCTCACCCTCGGCGTGGGCGACGGCCTCGTCGTGACGACCGACGTTGACCTCTTGCCGGTCGCGACATCCGCTTCCTCGGAGACGGTCATCGTGCTGGTCGCCGGGACCGGGTCCATTGGCATGAGTTTTCGCAGGGACGAGAATGGCAGCTTCGTCCGCACGGGCCGCGCGGGCGGCTGGGGGTATCTGCTCGGCGACGACGGTTCCGGATACGGAATCGGGCGCGAGGCCCTCCGGCTGGCGCTGAGAGCGAGCGACGCATGCCGCCTGCGCAAGCACGTGGGTAGAGACGTGGGGTCGCAACAGCAGCTCTTGCCACCACTCGCTACCGCGATAGTCGACCACTTCGAGGCAATGAAGAAGCCGGAGGAGCTGCTCAGCGCCATCATGGTATCCGCCACCGCTCCCCAGCAACATCACCCCATGGATAGGACTAGTCGCATCGCCGGGGTGGCCAAGACCGTGCTGGCCATGGCGGAGACGAATGAGGACGCGGAGCGCATCGTGGAGGCGGGCGCTGACAGTCTGGCAGAGCTCGCTGCCCTGCTGGTGTCCGGTCAGGGGATCGAGCCGTCCAGAACCAGGCTGGTTCTAGCGGGTGGCCTTTTGCAGGACGATGGGTATCGCTGGCGGGTGGTCCGCTCGCTTGAGAGGGCAGGTTACAAGTTTCAGCAGGTTCAGGCGGTGGGCCAACCAGCCATGAACGGAGCGCAATTCCTGCTGTCGCAAATGGACAGGTCAATTTTGATGGGCTCCGACAACTGAGGCAAGACAGTTGGGGTTGTATGACATCACACTGCCCGCCAAACAACCGTAGAGAGAGCTAAACCAAGAATCATGCTTTTTCTGACTTGTGCCGTAACTCGCCTTTTGGCGTTGGTCGCATCCTCCAAGTCGGCAGTCGGGAAAGGGACGTTTGTATGTGTGTGTGTGTGGTCGGAACTGAATCGTGCAAGGTACTATATCGGGCGAGAGGAGATGCGGCTCAACAACTATCAAAACGCTATTTCCCCAATACCCGCATCAACTGTAACGTTCATTTCAAGTAAGGCAGAGACCAGTACAGCCAAGAGGACTGTGGGCCACTCACGTTGTAGTCAAATTGCTGGCTGGCAGGGCAGATGGGGAGGAGGCATTTTTCCAACCACCCGAACCTTGTCCCTGCCCTCCACAATGGAGACGGAGGTGTTGTCGTTTCTCCTCGCGGCCAGCACGGGGCCCCAGGTCATTCTCTTCTCCAGTTTGGGGTCCCCTCATTTGTCTGCAAATCCGAGTGTTCATGTCATGTTCCTGGTCTTGTTTGGGGTGGCTAAGAAACCCCCACGAAAACGAGAAAACAAGCGCGTGACCTGGCAAGCCAAGGAGACGACCTTTTTCGTCAGGAGAGTAGACATACGAGAATGCTTCGTCTGCGCATGTCACGCGCTCCACATCCATCAATGGTTGGTAGTCGTCCCGGCTGCGCCGAATAAAGTTGACCGAGGCATACCAGAAAATTGAGATGGTGGCACTGGCATCGTCTGGAATTGCTGCTAAATAAGCCCAGATCTTGGCAGCTGCGAGGTGGGCAGGTTACAGGTTAGTACCTAGTTACTTGTTAACTAAGTTAGTCCCAGTTAGGCCCCTGAGGCGTGTACGTAAGCTACGATGATACCGCGGAAGATTTGACAAGCTGTCTAAACAAATATTCCAAGTTGAAAGGGAGCCACACTTGTTTTCTCAACTAAATCAATCGACCTCTTTCTCTCTCTCTCTCTCTCTCTCTTATCTTTCTTCTTCTTTTTGTTTATCCAAGACACGCGGCATGCTACTATTACGTAGGATTTGTCCCAGGCCTTGAATCTGATGGCGCTACCACACAAACCCACAGTGTAAATTACTGGTGGCCCAGGCCTCTCTGTACACTTATTTAGCACTAACAATACCAGACCTTTTCTCCAACACGCACCTCCCAGAGACAAGCTCCGTCGCCATCAAAACAAAATAAAAAACATCTTTGGCTCCTACACTCTCAGCAGCATCCCATACATATCCAGCTAAAAGGATCTCCAAGTAATATGCCCAGTTGTAAAATCCAGATGTGTGATGTGCTTACAAGCGTCGATATCCGTGCTGCCTCCGGATATAGATCCCGCATTTATTATCAGCGCAGAGAATAGCATCATCTTTTCAAAAGTTCCTTCGTCGAGTGACTGGAAAAGGGCGTCTGCCAGTGGCTACTCCTATTCACAACTCACGAGTTTTTTTTTTTTTTTTTTTTTTTTTTTTTCACCCCTTGTTTTCAAAACGTGGCGAGGCTAGCCACACGACTGCCTCGGAATCCATGAGGGCGTCATATGCCTCTTGACTTGCTCCATGCAGACGCCGGCCATGGATAGAAACGCCGACCCTCACAGCCGCACCGGAAAGCGAAATGCGACGGCCTGCGAGCACTGTCGCGCGGCCAAGGCAAAATGCCAGCCTAGCGAGCAGCCAGGCGTGTGCCAAAAGTACTCCAAGCTCCCCCTCCAAATCATCAGCGTCCAGAGTCGTGCGCTAAAATGAGGACGCAGATGTTTCATCGCGAGGAGAGAGTGCATCTCTCGGACAAAGGCTCGCCCACGCAGAGCGCGGCCATCCTCCAAGTCAGTCACCTTGCCCTGCCCGCAGCACCTTGCGTGTTAGCCTGGATAGTCGAGCTCACAACCGTTTCGTTCAGCATCGCCCATGCGGAGCCCGCGTCCCAGCAGCCGACGCCGGTGCGCGGCCAGCCTACAACCTTTACCATCGAGACCTTGGTGCCGGCGAGGTCGCGCGGAGACGACGGCTACGAGGGCCTGCGAGACCTGCATGAGCAGGCGTTCGCCAACGCCTTTGACGATGGCGGACTCGCGCAGGAAACGCCGAACCTGACTCACTCGACCGCCACCCCGTCCGTGGCCTCGAGCACGTCGCGGGCCGCCGCGGACATCTGGCGCAAGCCTCAGTTCAATACAGCCTCTGCGCAGGAGCTCCTCGAGACGTTTGCCAGCATTCTGCGGAATCTGCCCTTCATCAGGCTCTCCCGCGACTGCACGGTCCCTCGGCTGGCAGCGACGCAGCCGTTCGTCCTGCTCGCCATACTGACGGTCACGTCCGGTTCGGGATCGGTCCAGAAGCATTCTCTCTACGATGACGAGTTTCTCAAGATCCTCGGGCTGAAATATGTCTCCGGGAGGGACGGGAGCCTCGAGCTGCTGCGCGGCCTCCTCATTTACTGTGCATGGTACGATGGCCGACACGGAATAGTGCCCAAAGTTCAAGCTGACAACCCGCGATGGCAGGTATCCGTTCCACCTGAAGCCGAAAAACTCTCAGTTGGCTCGATGTATGCGCATGGCTTCGGACATTGTGCATGATTTGAACTTGGACGAGAATTTCCTCGCTTTTGAGCCCTGGGAGCAAGGAGTGCGTGCCGATGACTTGGACAAGATTCGAACGTACCTTGCCTATGTCTACCTCGTATCCACGTGAGTTATATGACAGTTGGACGCTTGAAAAGACGACTGACGCATCATTTGTGACGCAGGTACATGGTTGTATGGAAAGGCGACCGGTTCGTAAACACTCGGCAGCCTCCGTGGACAACTACCGCAATCGATATTTTGGAGAAATATAGTGAGGATGACGACGATCGCAGACTGGCCATCTTGGCGCGGTTGTCAACCCTATTCTCGGAAGCGTCTGGTGCAGTCAACGGCAGAGATGGCATGGAAGTACGAGATAGCCAGCTTATCCTGGTCGGCCTCTCGCAGCAGTATCAGCAGGTACTAGATAGTCTCTCATTCCGGTTTCCGGGCATATCAAGTGAGTTTCTCGATCGCCCCACGATCAACTTTGTGGCTAACGAATGAGCAGACGAGGCGCCAATTCGCATGCAGACAATGTACCTCGACATATACCTCGAGGCCGGCAGCCTCCTTTCCTTCCCCGTCGCAAAGACGGCGCTGTCAGCTCGGAGAGCGCGCTTCGCGCCTCCAATCGCGCGGATGAACAGCACAGTCAAGAAGCTCGGGTACTTCCTGGACGTCGTCGCGGAGCTCGAGGATGCCGCCCTGCTCGCCTTCACCGTCAACGACTGGACGCGCCTCATCATCGTCCTGACGCTCGCCTTCCGCCTCTCCTTCCCCGTCGCGCTGTCCCCGGACTTTGACTGGCTCTCCGCGCGCCGCGCGATACGCCTCGACCAGTTCCTGTCCAAGGTCTCGCGCGGCGGACCCGGAGCCGAGGGCCCCGGCGGCATCCTAGCAGCGAGCCGCGTCGTCCTGAGCGTCCTCTTGTCAAAGTACAGTCGGCGGCAGGGCGCCGTGGCGGACGAGGCCGCCGCCGCCGCCGCGAGCTGGGGAAAGAGCACGGGATGTCCCGTGATGGGCGGCAGTGGCGGCGTGGCGATTGCGCGGTGGGACGTGGGCTTGGGCGAGGCCCCGGCGCTGTCGACGGATCCTGACATGCCGGATATGCTTCCGATGCTGCAAGACATGTGGTCAACCGGAGGCGTGGAATGGCAGGACTTGGACAAAATTCCGTGGGACGCGTTTGGTGATGAGCAGCTGGGAGGGGCCGGAGAAGGTTGGTCAACATAAGATATTTGCTTCAACATCCCACTACTGCTATCTTTGGGTTTTTAAGGGTAAGGTGTTTGGCTGATTTTAGGAACGAACAATGGCCAAGTAGAAATGAAATTTGCGCCAGGCGCGCGTTTTTGCGTTAAAAGCAGCACATGTGTGTGTTTTACTTCTTGTAGCGGCATAACTTTGTTCGCTATCCTTCCGTAACGCTGTGTCGAAGATGGATCAATTTGCAAGCGGGCCAAGCAGACAGGGCAGCTTCAGCTTATTACTTATAACGAATAAAATACAAGGAAAATCCCAACCATTGAAGACCACGCGAAACCCCAAAATTACACGTCAACCTCCGAGAATCGATATAGGATAAGCACCGCACCGCACCGCAAGTGTACAAGGAGGAAAGACATTCATTTTCAACGCCTGCGCTATGCTCTAGATATGTAAACCGTGTGGCCGCTAGATAGACTACTCCAAATGGCCCTCTACGCCGCTCTTTATCCCTTCCAGCACAGCCGCCCACTCGTTATTGGCTTTGTACTTGGTCAGTTCCTCGAACCTGTCGCACGCGATGCGGCGCACCAGCAGCATGTCCTTGGCCCGCTTCAACGTGCGACCTTCTCCATGGGACAAGAAGTCCTGAAACCAAGCATCTTCGGTAGCATTGAAGGGGAGGAACACGAGCTCCCTTGCCTGGCTCGTGATCTTTTCGTCCTGGCTTCCGTCCAGCACCGACGCAATCAGCCGCTGGAAGAGCTGCTCGCGCGCGTGGTCGGGGAACGTGCGCGAGTACAGCAGCGCCTCGGTGACGTTTGTTCTGGCCATAGCATCGAAGAGGAGCTCGGCAGCGATTGATGACTTGAGGACGGGCCGCACCGACGTGTAGTATGCGAGCGGGAGGGTATAGTCGTCGTTGGGGGCGTGCTGGACCAGGGTGATGATGATATCATCAGAGAAGTCGGGACCGAGCGACGGGTGTGAGACGTACTCGAGCGCGCTCTGGAAGTAGCACACGTTAGCTCAGCAGGGGCGCGTTGAGGAAGAGGATGACATGCCGTGAATTCCAAGTGGTCCATGTACCACAAGCCTTGCATGAAAATCTGGTAGTTGGCGGGAAGTCCGGAGGCGGTGACAAAGTCCTGCGAGATATATGGAGGGCCGTTGGGGCCGTCAAAGTCAAGAAGGATGTAGTAAAAGAGCGAGAGCTTGTGGTGACTCGACATGGAGGCATCGCAGACACTCTGGTGAAGCTGCTTGAGCGCGCTGTCGGTCTTGGGGGGGTACGCCTTGGCTGAGAACGGTGGATTAGTCTTGTAGACGTGGAGAATAAATCAGATAGCACAAACCTTTGGTGATGCCAAGAGTGCGCAGGACGCGATCGATGAAGAGGACGCCGGACAATGTTTTGCGATGGGCCTCGATGTCTTGCTGCAGTTTGCGGTCGTACGGCATGTGTAGGTCGGCAGGGAAGACCTGCTGATACTGCGTGTAGTCTAGCATCGCGACGAATATTGAATATGGGTAGAAAGGGGAAGCGACCGAAGTTGAGATGTTGGGTACTGGTTTGGTTGAAGAGAGCTTGTCGCAAGCTTGAAGTTTGAATGTAACGAGCTCACCATCTAACTACCTAGTTAAGTAGGTACTAGTTAGTTTGTAGGTAGGTAGGTACGCCTAGTAACCGCGACGCCCCACTAAATAGGTACTGGGACGAGCTGGAAACGCCCAAGTAATGAATGGAAATATTCGTTCTTGATTGTGATCAATTTTTGATATAATTAGACTAGTTTCGGATCTTGTGTAGCATGATCGCATATTTCGAGTCTGGCCACTTATTCGTGTCGTTGGCCAAGGCTGGGCTTCTGCATTTGCTGTCCGTCCTGTTCTGCAACTGCTACGAAATGCTGGTCAACAGAGCCTACGATACAATTACTTGGCCACGACTACCACAACGGAGAGACAGGAATAAATAATTAAAGAGCACAGCAGAGCATGAAGTAAATACAAGGTGTCTTCAATTGTCAATAAAAACACACAGAGCCCTCAATCTACTTGGCCCACTCTCTCACATCAGCGCTTTGTGAGTGGCCGCACTGGGGCCATTGTTTACAAATCCCCATTTTGGGCAATTCCAAACAAAAGCCACTTAGCTTAGGCTCAGGGCAACACGCGCGGGGTGATCACGCCGGATTTCATCACTAACCACAGATTGTCTGAAGAAGAAACGACCTACAATTGGAAACCTGGTCTTTCATGTTGCCTTTTTGTCCGACACTCTTCACTTTCGATTGACAAAGGCACACAGCTAGAATCACACACACAATGTCGGCCGCGCCAACACGGTCGTCAAGACGCGTTGCCAGCCGCCGCAAGGCCGTTGTTGACTCTGACGACGAACTGTCGGCTATCAGCAGGACACAAGATGACGACCCCGATGAACTCGACCAAGACATCTCCCAGCTACCGCAGCGCCGTACGCGAAGCGGTCGCTCCTCCATCGCCTCTACCACAACCACCAAGCCTAAAACGACGAGGGTCGCGCGCAAAACATCGACTCTCGTGCAGAAACCAAAGGTAGAGCCTCAAACGACACCAGAGCCCGAGGAGTCGCTCGCGCCCACGGCAGAGCCCGACCGAGATGGAACCGATGCTCGCCAACCAACCGGCGACCCAGTCAAGATCGAGGTCAAGACCGAGCCCTCACCCTCGGAGTCACCAAAGCGCCCTCGACGGAGCGGCACGCCGCGGACGTCCATCGCTGAGAATAACAAGCTCGCGCCTCAAACACCCAGCAGCAAGCCTTTGTCACCGCATCTCGGTGGGCCTAGCGCGTCACCTCTTGGCGACATCACTGGCATGAACACACGCCTCCCGGATGTTACCCAGACGGTCAAGCCGGTCAGGTCCATGGATACGTTTCTTGACAAGCCGCTCGATATTGTCGTGAAACAGCGTACCATGGCGATCCCGTTCGTCGAGGATACCACACCGAAATCGCGCATCGTTATTACCTACCTGATCCTCACAAACTTCAAGAGTTACGCTGGGCGGCAAGAAGTCGGACCTTTCCATGCTACTTTTTCGTCCGTAGTCGGGCCCAACGGATCCGGAAAGTCCAACGTTATTGATTCGCTCCTCTTCGTATTCGGTTTCCGCGCCAGCAAGATGCGACAGGGCAAGATATCGGCCCTCATTCACAATTCGGCGCAATACCCTGACCTCGACCACTGCGAGGTCGCCGTTCACTTCCAAGAAGTCATGGATCAGGTTCGTCATGCTTTCGCTGGGTGCCGTCACTTCTTCAATTTACTAACACCGGTATAGCCTGGTGGTGGCCATGTTGTCATTCCTGACTCGGAATTAATCATCTCCCGCAAGGCATTCCGAAACAACTCGAGCAAATACTACATCAATAACAAGGGCTCCGACTTTACAACTGTTACTACCCTCCTCAAGGACAAGGGTGTAGACTTGGACCACAAGCGTTTCCTCATTCTTCAGGGCGAGGTTGAGTCCATTGCTCAGATGAAGTCCAAAGCCGCAAACGAACACGAAGATGGACTTTTAGAATACCTCGAGGACATCATTGGCACCTCCAAGTACAAGACGCCCATTGAAGAATCAGCTGCCGAAGTTGAGGCTCTCAACGACATCTGTGTTGAGAAGAGTAGTCGAGTGCAACACGTCGAAAAGGAGAAGAGCAGTCTGGAGGGCAAGAAAGATGTCGCACTCGCCTTTATTCGCGACGAAAATGAACTCACAATCAAGCAGTCGGCCCTGTACCAGCTCTTTCTACACGAATGCAACGAAAACATCAGTGTTACGGAAGAAGCCATCAACCAAATGCAGGCACAACTCGACGAGGAACTCGAAAAGCATCAAGGCAGCGAGACCCTGATCAAGGATCTTCAGAAGCAGTATAAGCAAGGCAGCAAAGAGCTTGACGCCCAAGACAAACAAACCCAGGCTCTTGCAAAGGAGATGGCACAGTTCGACCAGGAACGCGTCAAATTTGATGAGAAGAAAAAGTTCCTCGACGACAAACGCAAAAAGTTCGAGCGCACCATATCGAACGCCGAGAAGGATTCTGCAACAGCCGACGAAACTATAGCCGAGAGCACAAAAACCATGGAGAAAAGCAACAAGGATGTCGCAGATCTTGAGAGCCAAGTCGAAGCAGAGGAGGCCCAGCTCGTCAAGATTCGCGAGGGCCTCCAAGGCAAAACGCAAAAGTTCTCGGACCAAATCGCAGTCAAGCAAAAGACTCTGGAGCCTTGGTTGGAGAAGATCAACGAAAAGCAGTCAGCCATTGCCGTTGCCGAGAGTGAGCTGACCATTCTCCAAGACAAGGAAAATGCGGGTGCCATTGCTCTGCAGGAGCTTGAAAATAAGATCAAGACGATTGAAGCTACGAAGACGGAGAAGGCCAAGGAGCTCAAAGCATGCGAGGCTCAAAAGTCAAAGCTGGCCAAAGAGGCCGAGAAGATGCAGTCAGAACTCGACATCCTCTCGGAGCAGGAACCCAAGATGCGAGCCAAGATCTCCAGCACCAGGCAGAAAGCTGACGAGGCCCGCTCAAGCCTAGCAAGCACGCAGACGCGAGGCAATGTTCTTGCCGCTCTCATGCGTATGCGCGAATCCGGCCGTATAGAAGGATTCCACGGCCGCCTCGGCAATCTTGGGACTATTGATGGAAAGTACGATGTCGCTGTCTCTACCGCTTGCGGCTCGCTGGATAACTTTGTCACCGAAACTGTCGAATCTGGACAACAGTGCATCGAACATCTTCGCAAGAACAATCTCGGCCGCGGCAACTTTATCTGCCTGGACAAGCTCAAGGACCGAAGCCTTGCTCCAATTCAGACACCGGAGAATGCCCCGCGTCTGTTTGATCTTGTCAAACCTCAGCATGACCGCTTCCGACCTGCATTCTACCATGCTATGCAAGACACTCTTGTCGCAGTTGACCTGGCCCAGGCCAACCGGATTGCTTATGGCGCCAAGCGCTGGCGAGTTGTTACGCTTGCCGGCGAGCTCATTGACAAATCTGGCACCATGTCTGGTGGTGGCACAACTGTCAAGAAGGGCCTCATGTCATCCAAACTCAGCAACGACGTCAGCAAGGAGCAGGTTGCCAAGCTGGAGCAAGATAGAGATACATGGGAAGCAAAGTTTCAGGAGTTCCAAGAGTACCAGCGGGAATGCGAGAATCGCATGAGGGAGATTAATGAAGAGATCCCCGCCCTCGAGACCAAGATCCAGAAGATTGGACTCGAAGTAGAGAGCGCAACTCGCAACATCGCGGATCTGCAGCGCCACATCAAGTCCGTCAGCCAGGAGTACCAGCCATCTGCCACTGATGCTTCGAGAATCAAGGAGCTGCAAAAGGAGATTGTCTCGCTCAACTCTGGAATCGAGAAGCTACGGGGAGAGACTTCCAGTGTAGAGGAGGAGATCAAGGCTCTGCAGGACAAGATCATGGAAGTCGGTGGCGAGAAGCTTCGCATGCAGCGTGCGCTTGTGGATGGCTTGAAGGATCAAATCGCATCGCACAACGAAGAACTCTCCTTTGCCGAGGTTCGCAAGGCCAAGGCGGAGAAGCAAAAAGTGAAGCTGGAAAAGGACGTGGCCAAGGCTGCCAAGGAACGGGATGCTGCTGTTGCAGAACTCGAGAAGCTCGAGGACGACATTGGAAGCCAGGGTAGTAAGGCTGATGAGCTCCGTCAGAGTGTTGAGGAAGCAAAGGCGACGCTCGCCACCAAGAAGGCTCAACTTCAAGAACTGAAGGAGGAGCTGGATGTCAAGACCTCTGAGCTCAACGAAACGCGTGCTATTGAGATTGAGATGCGAAACAAGCTAGAAGAGAACCAAAAGGCTCTTGCGGAGAACCAGAAGCGTCATCGATACTGGGACGACAAGCTCTCCAAGTTGGTTCTCCAGGACATCAACGACCTCATCGGCGAGTCCGCGCCGAAGCGTGCAACACCTGCTCCCGAGACCAACGCGGATAAGTCTCAGGTCGACGACGCGGAAGACGTTGAAATGGAGGAGGCTGAGCAGGCCGAGAAGGGCGACGTTAGCATGGAGGACACAGAGGCCTCCCAAGCCGAGCAGCCTGAGCGTTCAATGCACCAACCACAGGAGCTACCGCAATATACCCCTGATGAGCTGGCTGAGATGAGCAAGGAAACGCTGAAAGGGGAAATCGCTGCCCTGGAGGAGAAGACGCAAAACGTGGCTGTTGACCTGGGTGTACTTGCGGAATACCGTCGCCGTGTCGAGGAACATGCCGCGAGGTCTTCTGATCTTCAGACAGCGCTGGATCAGCGTGACTGTGCCAAGAAGCGATGCGATGACTTGAGACGCATGCGACTGGAGGGCTTCATGGCCGGGTTCAGTGCCATTTCCCTACGGCTCAAGGAGATGTATCAGATGATCACCATGGGCGGTAACGCTGAGCTGGAACTCGTCGACAGCCTGGACCCCTTCAGCGAAGGCATCTTGTTCAGCGTCATGCCCCCGAAGAAGAGCTGGAAGAACATTGGCAATCTATCTGGTGGCGAGAAGACGCTGAGCAGTCTTGCGCTCGTGTTTGCTCTGCATCACTACAAGCCCACGCCCTTGTACGTCATGGACGAGATTGATGCCGCCTTGGATTTCAGAAACGTAAGTTGACCCGTTCTGACCGTCTCGATCCGGAATCCGGAGAGGGAGAGTCAATACCGCTCGCCAAATATTACCTCTTTTCATTGTCTTGTCAGCGCTGACCAGTTTGCAGGTTTCCATCGTTGCAAACTATATCAAGGAGCGGACCAAGAACGCCCAGTTCATCGTCATCTCGCTCCGAAACAACATGTTTGAGCTTGCTGCTCGTCTAGTAGGCGTGTACAAGGTCAACCATATGACGAAGAGTGTGACAATCGAGAACCAAGACTACATTGCCCGTCCACAGCCACAGCCACGGCCGACTATGGGCGGCCATACGACGACGCTGGCGCTGAGATGATACAAGTCATTGATTGGCCTTGACTTGGCCTTGTCTGGAGTCGCTTCTTTCTATAATCTTGTACATATGCTGATGCTTACGACGACGACTACCCACCTGATTGATTTTTAATGAGCAGAGGGCGCTGAGGAACTACATCCTTTCTTTTTTTCTTTTTTCTTTTTTTTTCGTTGCATCTTGTTTTTGGCATAGAACCTTGTTGTACATGTAGATTACGTGCGTGGGACTTGGAAATCATCACGGTTCCTGTGCGGGAGAAGTTTGCTGGGTACGATCTGCTTGCTTGCTTGCTTGCTTGCTTGCTTGCTAATTGCTAATTGCTATATTTCACATGGAAAACTTGTCTCTTCCCTTCCTTGCGACACTGTGAGATTGTCAACGCGAGACCCGTGTAGGACAAAGCACGCTCCTGTTCCTCGGACTACCGTTTCCGACAGAGACATATGCTGTGCACTCGAGCTGACAGGACGTCTTCCGCGTCCTGCCCCTGGGGCCTTTGCGGTTTGACAGGACTTTGCTTGGCCCTCGGCTGTGCCGTGTGTTACCACATTCGCGAGATGGGCTCAAGCCGAGTCTCTGGCGAGCTTGCCTGGCGCCGAATGCAAACAAAAGCTGTTCGACTGGCGAGGGAGCGGGCTTGCAGGTTATAAATGCCGGGCGAACTGCCCCCTTGAAGCTTGATGGCCGAGACAAGAAGAGATTAAACGACAGCCCACCGTGTTCTGGCAATTCGACCATCGACCATCATGATGTGGTGCCCAATTCTGCTTCTGCTTGTTGCCCTCGGTGTCGCCGCGCTTCCTGCCGTCCAGGACTATGACGAATGTACACGCGATGACCTCTTCAAGTCTCTGCAGTGGGACGGGGAGGAGTTTTGCAGCACGCTCCTCGATCCTAACTGTTATACCTCCATCAGCACACCGGTTGAGTATGCTACCTACGGGTCTGACAAGCTGTCTACCTACGTAAGTGGAAAACAGTGAAATACTCTCAACGACATAATCCAGGACTGACTGTTGGATCCAGTGCTCGTGTGTTTATGGGCCGTGTCAGCCTGATGCCACCAGCTCATCGTCTGGGTCGCTTCCATCCTACACCCACACGTACGTATGCCTTGGACGGACATGCATTGGCATAACTAACATGATGACAAGCAGATCGCGTACTCGCACGCATTCTTGGGAGCCAACGTCGTCCAAGACAACCAACGTCTCATCAACTTATGCCCCAACTGCACCGCCGCCGTGGCCAAGTACCAACACGACTTCGCTGACGACCTTTACCTCGACACGGGATAGTGAGACTACCATCACCCCGGCACCCATTACTTCCGTGACGGGTTTGCCAGGGAATGCCACTTCCACTCCTGCGTCGAACAAGACGTCCTCAGTTTCGACCTCCAAGTGGAGCAATGAGACTACTTCCTTGTCGCCAGTCACTTCGGTGACAGTCTTGCCTGGAAACACGACTTCCACTCAGGCTTCCAATCGCACATCCTCAGCATCTTCTGAGACAGAAGTTTCCCGAAGCACTGTCATCTCTGGAAATACCACTTCTACTCGGGCCTCCAACACCACGTCCTCCTCCTTCACGAGAGTCACATCTACTACCACTCTCACTGTAAACGCCACAACTACGTTGTGGTCGAATACCTCTACGGTGACCGCGCCTGTTCCAGTTCCCGTGATCACACCCCCTACCAGCTTTACGTCTTTCCCGCTGCCAATCACGACCCCAGTGGTAAACACCACGACGCCCGAGGCAACACCGACACCGTTCCCCGCCGCCAACCTCACTGGCGTCCTGCGCGGACCGGCCCCGTCTTCGCAGGCGTGCCACTCGCGGCCCGCAGCCAAGGACGGCGCCGCGCACGTCGCTCTTCTGGAGAACGAGGAGATTCGGCGCAAGAATCTCACTCTCGCATTTCCGTACGTCGGCTTCGTCAACTTTGACAGTGATGGCATCACGCCGCTCTCCCTGTCAGTCCGCGACGCCGCCAAGGGCTCGCACATCATTGACGTCTCGGATCCGACGGCCGTGACCATCTTCGACTCGCGCAACAACTCGATGCGGCTGGACCCGACGGGCATCCACTTCGTCACCAGGCACTGCAACCTGACCGTGTCGTTCCTTGTTGACGACATGTACGGCCAGCTCGCTCGACAGTCGCTCGACGTGTGTTCCAAGGGCGCCAAAGCACTCCTCGCCGTCGACGACGACGAGCCATCCTTTATACAGACGCTTCAACTGAGTGACCAATGCGGTGACCCGGTCAACCCGCGCGTCAGACGGTACCCCGAACTGCGCGTCGACGACGAGCCGTGTGTCCCCGTCCCCGGCGACCACTCCAACGGCACGTGGACGTTTGACTGCCCGTGGGAGGGCGTCGGCGTCGGTCCCGCCACCGCACAGCGGTGCGTCGCGTCGCTCAAGCGGCACGCGATCGACTTTCTGCTCTACGACCCCTTCAACGGCGGCTGCGCCGACGTATCCAGCGTGGTGACGCTGCTCGAGGCGTCCGCGCAGGACATGCTCAGCACCGCCGCGCTCCAAGCAGAGCTCCACAAGCAGGTCGGCGGCAACGACACGGAGCGCTTCTACAAGGCCGACGACACCGTCATGTACTACCTGCAGCTGTGGGAGACGCTCAAGAGCACGCTCTCCCGCACGCGCGGCCTCAACCCGGGCCGCGGCAGCAACCTCAAGCAGTACCTCGACACCTACGACCGCTTCCGCAACTTTGCCGTTCGACGCCTGCGCCAGCGTCAACAACGGCTCCTCCGTCGCCCGCGACCCCGCCGTCCTGAGCCTGCGCGCCGGCAGCAGCACCATCCCCGCGCTCGCCCGCCTCGCGGACATCCCGCTCGGCGACCCCGCTGCTCGCCGCGGCGGTCCAGGATCCGGCCAAGGTCGCCTGCTGCCCGAGCGGCGGCGTCTCGGCGACGGACCCGGTCACGGGCAGGTGCGCGTACCCGCCCGACGCGTTGGTGCCGGGCACGGGGTGCGTCTGCGGACGGACGGCGGCGCAGGCGTCGGTGGCGTTTCGGTACAGGCAGTGCGACAACTTTGTGAGCGAGTGCCGGACGGACTCGGACTGCGCCGCTGCGGGGTACGCGAGCTACCAGTGTCTCGTTGGGAGCTGCTGCGGCACGGGTGTCTGCTTCGACCCGTACGAGTGCTCTCGCAAGGACGTTGCCTTGATCCCGGGTAGCGTGCTTGGGTAAAGTGTTAAAGAGGTGAGTCGCGAGCGTCCTTGCCGTTCACGCCTTGGTGCAGCGCATCGTTATTTCGGCTTGGCGGCTCGGTTTGGCCTCTGCGCCAGGTGCCGTAGACGAGAGATTTGAAATGTTTGTTTTGGACGTTGCGCCTGCTTGCTTGGTTTTTGTGTGCTCCTCAGATTGGCCTGCCTTATAGCGTGACGTGAAGGAAAAGATAATGTGATGGGAAGAGTAGAACACGTCACTAGCATTAAAAAAGACACACACACACAAGTTTTTTCTCATGTTTTGCTCTCATCAATGATCAATGCCTGAAAAGGTCCTGGATTTTTAAGCGTGAAAAACTACCTTACGGCTTCACAATCCTAGTTCATCTAATCATATGCAGACTTCGTATAAACACAGCCCAGACTCCTTTTTGTTTGCCCAGCCAAAGATCACATCAAAAAAAAAGTATCGTGCTTCAATTTTGGTCATTCCGCCTTGGCTCAAGCCTTAGGGGCGGAAGGGGTGACCTTCTTGGCGTCGCGGTTGAAGCGGACACGGGGAGGGGGGGCACGGTTGCGGCGGCCGACGCGGGATCGGACACTGCAGGGGCATCTCCTGTTAGCATCATTCTTCCAAGTCCGAGGGGTGATACTTTGAGGAGCGTCTTGATTCAAATGCGCCAAGGTTCATCTGAAGCACATACGCCCCGCCTGGGCGGAACCAGGGCTGGGCGCAGTTGTCACACTCCCGGAGAAGACAACGTACCGGACAATCTTGCCGTGGATGGCGCAAGAGACGCAGTACTGCAGCTTAAGGTACATCTTGGGCACGGTGTACTCGGCGAAGACCGAGGCATCGGAGATGTCACCTGCGGAGTTGTTAGCGACAATGGGCTCAAAGAGAGCGTGCGCGGCGAGTGAGGCGCAATCAAAGGGCTCGGGGGAGCCCGCGGTTGGGGAGGGCACGTACGAATAGCAGCAGACTCAACCATGTTGCGGATGGTGAAACGCTTGATGGCCTTGTCCTTGGGCGTGCAGCGAGCGCAGTTGCTGCAGCGGATAGGGTTGACGTGGCCGCGGCCCTTCTTGTTGCGGCCGCTGGATAATTGTTAGCATAACTGTGCTCCAGGAAGCAATGAAGCAAAGGCCGGGTGCTAGGCAGTCGTCGTAGACTTCGTTGTGTCGAGCTCGAAACGTCGCGAGACGCTGGGCGGTTGGAGATGGGGAAGTTCGTACTTATTCTTTCTCTTCTTGACCATCTTGACGGTATCTAGAGGTGAATCGTTAGGAAAAACTCCTGCAATGCAATGCTCGCGATGTCCTGCGGCGGCTGGGTCAACATACTGAATTGTTATAATGCCGTTGTGATTGAGGAAGCAAGAAATTCAGGAAACGCCTTGGTGGAATTTTAAGTCGCTAGTACACCCAGCAGAAAAGCCCACGCTAGGCAGGAAGAGGGCAGCCCACAAAAGGCTGCACACAAGTCCAAGCGAAGGGAGGGCTTCGAGTGCGAAGCCCCACCCTCTGCGGGTTGGCGGCCCAGTCAAGAAGGGCAAGGGCGATTCAAAGCGAACCCTAGGTCAGGTGACTCCACCCGAGAAAGCCGGCGGGCCCTTGACGAATATTGCATTTGCGGGCCGCCACCAGCCAGAAGGTTTTCTTTTCTCTCCAACCCGCAAACACATCTGAGGATTGCTTAGGACGGCAAAGAACATTTTGTCGAGGTATGTCTGAAAGATGCTGCATCGCGACCGTCTCCCCTTTGTGATGGGAACAGAAATGTTTCCATCATGAGTCTCGCTTCACGCCGACAACGAACCGAAATCGTTCTTGTCTCGATCGAATTGAGTCGGTCCTCTCGAGAGCCGCGCGCGCACCACAACTACGCACCAGAGAAGCAAAGGTCGAGACCGACCGGCACACAATCGACTCATGCTTTGTTGTTTGAGCATCAGCAAATGCTGTTTTGATTCTCTGCGGTAGCTAGCGCTGCGCCGGCCGACGACCAGGGAAAGACCAGTAGCGATTCGCAGCTCATCCTGCTAAACTACCAAGAGACAATTGACGTCTAACATTCCATGTTGCAGGCAAGATGCAGATTTTCGTCAAGACCCTGACGGGCAAGACTATCACCCTTGAGGTGGAGTCTTCCGACACCATCGACAACGTCAAGTCGAAGATCCAGGACAAGGAGGGCATCCCCCCCGACCAGCAGCGCCTGATCTTTGCTGGCAAGCAGCTCGAGGATGGCCGCACCCTGAGCGACTACAACATCCAGAAGGAGTCCACCCTCCACCTCGTCCTCCGCCTGCGTGGTGGTGGCAAGAAGCGCAAGAAGAAGGTCTACACCACCCCCAAGAAGATCAAGCACAAGCGCAAGAAGACCAAGTTGGCCGTCCTCAAGTACTACAAGGTCGACAAGGACGGTGGCATTGAGCGTCTCCGCCGCGAGTGCCCTGCCGACACTGTGAGTTTCCTCTCATCACCCCTCCCGGCTAGGGAAGCGCTCTGAACATGGTTGCTAACAATTCTACCCTCAGTGCGGTGCCGGTGTCTTCATGGCCGCCATGGCCGACCGCCAGTACTGTGGCCGTTGCCACCTTACCTACGTCTTTGACAAGCAATAAATTACACCTTTGCCATGGAAATGTTTATGGAATGACTTTGAGGCGTCCTCTTCCCGGCGCTTGGGACGACCAGAGAGTTAAAATGGCGTTGATGTAGCATATAGTGCATCCGGCTTCGGGTAATGAAATGCTTGATTTAAGGCGAAAAAGAAGACAAAAATACTTGATGACCTCTAATGACCTCTCCCATTGCTTCGCTCCCGTCTGCGTGACTTTTGTCGTAGTCCTACAACGTGCGGAGGTGGCATCTATTTTTTTCTTTCCAGGCTGGTGGCCAATCACTGTTGACCACTACCCTGCAGCGCTGAAACAGCAAGACGGCGTCACCAGCACCACTCAATTGAGTGAGGCGCAGGATCTTCACAAGCAACATTTTTCATGCTTTTGAACCGTTGGGTCTATTCAAGTTGTTGTATTACAACTATTCATTCTCTAGTGCGAACCAGCAAGGGCTCTTACACCACCCACAAGAATTTTTCAAAAGTAGAATGAGATACAAGAAAACATAGCCATTATGCCCTAAACGCCATATGCCGAGATAGATCAAACAGAGAAGAAAAGTAGGACAGACAAAGAAAGCCGAAAACTCCCAACCAAGCAACGCAAACAAGCGATCAAGTAAAGCGTATCGAGTCCTTGACAATGACCAACAAGGCCCAGAAGTGAACGGATCAACGTTCACGTCGGCCTTTCTTGTCACTCGTCATATACAATAATGCGCCGTCTCGCGCGGACTGTGAATCCACGCCAAACGAGAATGCTCATCCGTTCAAGGTCAAGACCTACTCATCATCGGCAGCCTCGGACTTTCTCTTCTTCTTCTTCTTCTTCTTCTTCTCGCCGTCATCCTTGGGGGCGGCTTCTTCCTCGTGCTTGCGCTTCTTGTCCTTCTTGTCCTTCTTCTCTTTCTTCTCCTTCTTTTCCTTCTTCGCCTTCTTGGGCGTGGCATCCGCATCCACCATCTCCTCGTCCTCGTCAGCATCGCCGAGAGAAGCCATGACAGATTTCTAATTTAACCAGTTAGCAAAATATACATCTCATCGGATACCGAAGGGGATGGGGGGAGAGAAAAGTCTTACCATGACATCAGCATTCTTGCTCGGACGCTTGCCAGAGGCATAAAACTCCAAGCGATCCTCAACTTGCTGGCGCAGAGCCTCACCCCAGCGAGTGGAGGGGTTCTCGGAAAAGCTGTCAATGCGGGTGGCGATACTGCACTTGTTGGCAAGGTATCTGGAGATGCGGCCCTTGTTGCGCGGACCGGCCTTGCCGATGAAGCTGCTGTGGTAGATCAGGCCGTACTTGGGCGTGTTGCTCTTGCTCTTGAGCGCACGGAAGAGGGCCTTCTCGGCGCCGAGGATTTGCAGGGTGGAGGCGGGGTATTTGGACAGGTTGGTGAGCGAGCCGGCGTGCGAGATGAGACGGGCGGCGACAGGGGTGCCGATGAGAGCCTGCAGGTTGGGGGCGACCTGGTTCATCTTGCTCTCGAGATAACCACCAGTAGTCTTGCGGTTGCTAGCCTGCTTGACGACGGCAGTGGCGAGCTGGGTGATGATTTCGAGATCAGCGGGCAGGATGTCGAAGCCCATGGAGACCTTGGCGGCATCAATGATGGCCTGCGCCTTCTCGCCGTCCTCCTCGAGGTACTGAGCCAGGTCATCGCGCTTGTCGTCGGTCAGGGTCTTCTTGTCGCCGATGGCGAGGACGAGTTTGGCATAGGTCAAGTTGTCAGAGACAATCTTGATCAGCTCGGGGAAGTGCCAGCCGTACCATTCGCGGACGCGCATGAAGAACTGGTTCACGCCCTTGTCCTGGAAGTCCAGGGTGGCGCTGGCCTGGATGATGTGGTTGTCGTTCTTGGTGACGCTGAACTTGACCTTGGCGCGGGAGTAGGCGTGGCCCATACCAAGACCGGCCTTCTCGATATCGCCAGTCTTGAGATCGCTCAGGAGCTTGTCGGCGTGCTGGCGAATACCGCGAATAATGTCGGAGACGACTTCAGAGGTATCGGCGGTCTCGCACTCGAGGCCGGAGAATTCGCCTTTGATGGCACCGGCAAGGTTCTTCTCGGAAACTCCGAGCGTAACCTTGCTCTTCTTGCCGCTCTTGGGGAGGTTGAGTTCCAGGACGGACTTGAGGTACTCGGAGCAGATACCCTCGGAGACGAGGTTGATGTTCTCGAGAGCTTCGACATGACCACTTTAACGAAAAAATGTCAGTGAAATCGTCCCAGCGGTTGGAATATGGCAAATTCTGGTTCGCCTAAGAGTATCATTACCGGAAGGGGCTGAAGTTGACCAATTTCACCATTTTGCCAAACTTGGACAGATCGTTGACAGCGGCCTGGGTTTCCTTCAACTTCAAACCCACAGCATCTGCCTGATGCACCACCTGGAAGAGGGCATAGCCCACCGGGGACTCGTATAAAGCGTAATCGATGTGCGACATCTTGTTCCGTCGCTGGTTGCGCCGCAATTGAGTCGAAAAACAGACGGTCTGACTATATTTTTGGTGTAGTCGGAAATTCGCTGTACGATTTTTTTGCACTTTTTCTTCAGAGGAAAAATTTCTGGAGCTCAAGGCTTGACCCAATAGCGTGTGGCAGAGTCGAGAAAGTGGGTAGCATCACGTGGAGATAGCTGGTTAGCCATATCTGTGTCGCGTCCTCGAGATCTGTCAACGTAGTCTCGAATCAATTTTCGGTTCTCCATGTTTGATAAACTCGGATTACGATCTACGTTGCACTGTCTGATAAAATATGATTCTATTTGCTATCCCCTGGAAATAAGTCTCAATGTCTTTAGTTCAGGTATGAGGAAAACGGTAGGTGTTGTGGTTGAGCGGCCATGGAACATGCGCACGACTTCACAGCCACCCTGCTTGCAAGGGCGTTCAGTTGTTCGGCAATCCCTCTCTCAAGTTATCATACTTGGTTTCAGGATAAGAGATGCAATTTTCCTGTTGCTTGAGTGCACCAGGGCCACCAAACTCACCAATGACGGTTTGTATGAGGGAGTCGGCACCGGTCTTGTCGGAACTGCTCTCCCACCACATACCTCCACCCAGTCCGCGTTCTTTGATGAAACCAGCTTTGATTCTTGCCAGCTCCGGAGTATCGTATGTGACAAGAGTACGCGATGCTGCATTGTAGCAGTAACTGGCACAGGCGTCGTCATCCTTGTGCTCCTCGGCGCCCTCCAGAGGAAGCTTCTTGTAGTCATATACACCTTGCTCCCAGGTGCCCTGCCCGACACCTTGGAAGGGCTGGCCCATGCCGTCACAATTCTCAAATGCACGACCATACAGCGGCATGCCAAGGACGAGCTTATGCGGCGCAACACCATTCTGCGTGTAATAATCGACGGCTGCGACGGTAGAGAACGGCGTGCAGGCGGGAGTATCTTTGCAGGGATAGAGGTTTGCCTGGTGTCCACTGATCTTGTCCCATGAGCCAGCGTAGTCGTAGGCCATCAAGTTCCAAAAGTCGAGGTATGCATCCATCCCTGCGACCTTGAGCTTCTGGAAGTTGTCGGGGCCGGCGGGGCAAGCCACAGATAGCTCAAAGTGGTAGTTGTTGGCAGCTCTTGCAGAGTATTCGTCGAGTTGCTTGCGGACCTCGGCGAGGAGCTCAACAAAGTGACCAGCCTCCTCTTCAGTCTTGGGATACTCCCAGTCAATGTCGATGCCGTCAAAACCAAGGTTCTTGACCAGCTCGACACAAGATTTGGCAAAGGTGTCGCGGCCCTGGGGAGTGCTAGCCGGAGCGGGGAAGTTGGAGCTGTAGGTCCAGCCACCGATGGAGAGCAGCACCTTGAAGTTCCGGTTTCGTTTCTTCAAAAGATTGAGCTGCTTGAGGCAGCCGTAGAGATTTGTGCCGGTGTCATTCCATGAGTCTCCCTCCCAGTGGATGTCGGTGTCTGCCCAGTTATCGGTCATGAAGCTGTTGATCGAGCATACATGGTCAGCAAGCGCGGGGTTGGGCGGATTGCAGGAAGCGATAATCTTACACCTCGCCGCTTTCGCTGCGCACATTCGCAAATGAATACAAGACGTGAGTTAAGTTTTCGACGAGGAGGTCCTGCGGCAAATGCTTGCGCGCATAAATGGCCCTGCAACAACCAGTCGTTAGCATCATGACATGTGGCTCGCGGTGCGCTGCTTGACAGCCATACCAGTTGACGTAGTAGGCTACGGATCGATAGCTCATCTTGACGGGTGGCTTGAAGCGCAAGATGGAATCGAAAGAAAAAAGAATCGAGAGGATGAGAACTGTTATTGATATAAGGTGCAAGCAGGCCATGAGCTGGAAGTCAAGTGCGACAAGGCAGTGCCTGCAGGTGCAGGTGCATCCAACTACCAACTAAGTGGCGGGGTCACCTCGTTGTAGTGGGCACATGCCAAGAAAGGATTCATCAATCACCTGTACAATAGGCACCTAGGACAGGCGGGTTGGCCAGGTGAGTCTCAATCTCTGTACTTTTAGGCTTTAGCGAAGGAAGAAAATGGTCATCTCTTCTACGCCTTGACTTCGTATCCGCTACTGCCATAGGTGGGATGGAATCGACTACGTGATACCCTGGAGTGACGGGCATGACATGCTGTCGCCCTATCGTGACTTGGCCAGCCTTGGTCACGGGTAATTTTTTTTATATTAATAACCGTACCGAGTCATTGTGGTCAAATTGGAACTTTAGCAAAAATATCATCACTCGCCCAAATTCCGTGGCCATGGGTCATTATCCCCTGGATCATCATCAAAAACCCCGTGCACGATAGTAATGACCACTAGATTCACAACCCCAGGTGAACACAATCTTGGGCAAAGATTAGACCAAGTTGACACTCAAGCGTGAGCTCACCTCTCCTTTTTTAGCTGGTTATTAGGGGGGCGTAAATACAAAGACCGTGAAGGTTATGATAGTGAAAGTGGCTCAACAGCTTGCGCCGAGCATATGCGTTCTCAAGCCATTTTCTTGTCCATGAGACTTGTTGGGTGACGGGATCACATAGAACTGGAAAGACCTCTGGGCGATCTTGCAGGCCATTCTTAATGGCGAAGTATGCAAACCAAGATCTTCTCACAGACCCTCGACATCACCTTGAGGGCTCATGAGCGCCCTCGACGTCAATTTCGAGGGTTATGAATGCCCTGGTCTATGCTGCAGCATTTTTGTGCAGACTCGGCCAGCCTCGGACCAACCGTGTACATCTATTGACTTATAATGGAGAATGTTCTGCCATTGTAGGCGACTTTCTTCATGCGTCGAAATTTCCCAAAGACAAACAGTTTGCAGAAGCGAAGGCCGGCCATGGCCGCATACTGGCATCAGGCGCGCCACTGCCACGTTTCCCGCCCGCGAGTCTCAGTCGTAATCTCATGACCATACGCCTTGGGTACTTTTACAATGCTTACTTGCAATGGCCATTTATGCACATTTTGGCTGCAGGAATCGTATGAGTCAACAGAAGGTAGGAAGCGACAGATCGGACGTAGAGCCATCCACCCTACGGCTGCAAGTAATCTAAACGTCGAACTTGTAGTTTATAATGCCCTAAGACAATAGAACTCCCAGTGAGATGGAAGCAGCCTGTACGAGTTATGTCATCTACGATTCTTTGTGACATCGGAGCGGCGCTCTCGGCCCTCGCTCCAAACAACTACAGCGACGCACCGACAATTATGAAGAGTAAATGCGTAAGCAGCTGTCACAAAGAGGACACAGAAGGCAGGTCTTTGCTTCATTTTATGTGGCTATAAAGAGATTGTCATCTCAACTTCCAGTGCCTTCTCGCCCGCAAACTTGATCACTCTTCTCTCTTGCACTACGCTGCACTCCAATTCTCACTATTCTAATAAGATGAGGGTTTCGATTGCCATTATTCTTCAGGCAGCCTCTCTTGCAACTGCGCTGTCTCGCGCGGATGTCACCGAGGCGGAAGCGGCCGAAATCTGCGGTGCCCTCGGCGTCATGGAAGTCCCCGCGGGTGTTGACCCCAGCACTGTTCGCATTTGTAGGGAGCATCCCTCCTTTCTCGAGACGACTATGGAGAAGCGCAAGTGTTGGAACAAATCTCCCAACCCTGGCTGTTACAAGGGCTGGTGCTACCGAAATTGCTGGAACGGCTACCGCATCGATGCTTGGTGCTGGACCGTTCAACACCCTTCCAACAGAACGGTCTTCAAGCCTTGCACGAGAAATTCAGATTGTCAGACAACTGACGCATGCGGAGGAGGGGAATTTCCGATGTACGGCTGCGACTGCTAAAGGTGTCGCGGATCATCACCTAGAGCTACCGACCAGCGAGGACAGAGGGTTACGGGTTCGAAGGAGGGAGCTGCTGACCGCCGAAATTTGTTTGTATTTAATCTGACTTCTAAGCGGTGACAACCAGTTCCTAGAATTAAAGTGTTTCTACCGGGAGGACCTTTGTTCCATGACGGCGAATTTGCAGAGCCCGCTGTTCCATTGTGAATGAAAAACAAAGAAATCTGCAGACGCAATAAAGAAAAAAAAAAAAAAAAAAAAAAAAAAAAAAAAAAAAAAAAAAAAAAAAAAAAACAAAAACAAAAATAACCAGATTCTAATAATGGTAAAAATGGGCATGAGAAAAAACCATAGAGAAACCTCAGTAATGGCTTCTCATGAAACCGCTGTCAGGCGGTACCGGCCATGGAGGATTGACTTTGTGACAGTCGTACGTACATACGCCCTTGAACGCGGTTGCTAGCCCCAGATGCGCTGGTTTGAAAGATATTGCAGATTACATACCTTTATAGTCAATATGTATGACATTTTTGTTCCTCTAATCCGTATATCTACCTCTATAGTACTAGCTAGCCTGACGCCGAAAGTATACAGCACAAAGACTGTATAAAATTTGAACAAAAATACAAAGTTAACAGAGACTCATGCTTTATTTATGCCGCCACAGCAGCCTGAACAGGCAATGTCGGTATTTGAGCCCCCTCTGCCACTTGCACTTGTGCGTGCTCTTTGAGCTCTGCCTGGCGATTCATCCAGCTCAAATACGTCTGCCAGCCGATGGCAATCATGCCGCTGAAGAGTGCGCGGTACTCGAGAGGGACAAAGGTAAGATTGAAGGCCATGGCCGCGGGCCAGACCTTCCAAGAATTTTGCCAGCTGCGCGGGACGGTGTCCTGAAGGCGTCTGAAGGTGCCCGAGAGGCTCTCGCCAGACAGTAGGGCCTGCATGCCGAAGAAGTATGTGGGGAAGGCGACTGCAAAGGTGACCTGGTTGAAGGCGACCTTGGCGGCGATGGACAAGGCCTTGGACTTGTAGTTGAAGTAGCGGGCCAGCACATGGAACCTGGCCGACGAGATTGCATTAGTTGTCTGTCCGGATGTTTCCGAAGGGAAGGGGGGGGGGGGGGTGGTTTTTTTTTTTTTCCGGTTTTTTCCGGGGGGGGGGGGGGGAGGGGTTTTTTTTTTTTTCCGGTTTTTTCCGGGGGGGGGGGGGGGAGGGGTTTTTTTTTTTTTCCGGTTTTTTCCGGGGGGGGGGGGGGGAGGGGTTTTTTTTTTTTTCCGGTTTTTTCCGGGGGGGGGGGGGGGAGGGGTTTTTTTTTTTTTCCGGTTTTTTCCGGGGGGGGGGGGGGGAGGGGTTTTTTTTTTTTTCCGGTTTTTTCCGGGGGGGGGGGGGGGAGGGGTTTTTTTTTTTTTCCGGTTTTTTCCGGGGGGGGGGGGGGGAGGGGTTTTTTTTTTTTTCCGGTTTTTTCCGGGGGGGGGGGGGGGGGGGGGGTTGCGCTTACCAGCGGTACTGCGGGATGGCGAAGAGGGCGCCGATAAAGGTGGTCCGCGTCGTCCGGACGGGGTCGTACTCGGAGCCGCTAATATTTTGAGCGCTGACGTCGGCGGCTATGAAGATGACCATGGCGCTCAGGGTCTGGACGACGTATGGCCGCTTCTTCTGGGCGCGGCCAAACGCCGTCGCGACATGGGTGAGAGGGCCCAGGCGCATCCATATCGGGGTGGCCGTGGCATTCTTTGCCGCTGCTTCGGGAGCGGTAGCGGTAGCGGTAGCGGTGGCGTTTGTGTTGGTTGTGCTTGCGCTGGAAGGCTCGGCTGCCTTGGCGGAAGATTTTGGCTGTGACGAGTACGAGTTTGCTCTGAATTGAGGCCGAGGGTTGCGTCGCAAGACTAGCAGGCGCTGTCGCAGCGATGTCGGCAGGAGAGGGGAGCGCATTGCGTGCACGGCTATGCACCGTAGAGTAGAAGAAAAAAGAAGGAAAATAAGAGGAGGAAGAGAAGAAAGGAATAAAAAAAGAAGGAATACTTGAATGTAGGTTTATGTCGAAGGAGAATTCCCTAGAAAGCGCGTTTGAACCCTTGACAGTCTGGATTATTAAGATTCGCGATTGCGCCCTCGGATCCGAGCGACCAGTCAGAAGCCGAAAGGTGTGACCCATACCCGTTACTCTGCATGTTTTGGCTTCCTGGCTTTTTGCCTGGCTGACCATCCAGCACCAAGTCGGCTGTTACCGGGCGGAAATCCCACAATAGTCCACTAACGTTATGAGGAAACAGCTAAGATCCTGCTCAATGCTCTCCCCTACCGCAGCTGATGGGTGACGAGGCCTGTTTCTCGACAACAAGAAATGCCAGGGGCGGGGGTCGGGTCGTGTACCCTCGCCTTAGATTTCACTCTAACGTCAACATACCATCACGGTGCATCGCATCGGAAACGGAACTCAGCAATTGCATCTACAAACCAATACTGTTGTCAACCGTCGGAAAATGGATGCTGTATGGGTGGCTCGTCCAGTCGCAAACGCCGGTGATGACTTCCACGAGTCCATGTCCGACCGCGTCCGCCGTGTCGGTCTGGACATTGAGGAAATAAAAAACTATTACCGAGTCTCCGTCTCGCCGCAAAGGCATGCACGACTGCGTCAATTTCTCAGCGACGAATTCGACTCCCTGTTCGCCCTCGACTTCCAACAGCTGTCTAAGCAGGACCAGGTCGACTTTTTGCAGCTCCGCAACTATCTTGATCGAACAACGCAGCAGCTGCAGGCCGAGCGAGAGTTAATCTCTCGGATCGAACCCCTTTTTCCCTTCTCAAATATCGTCGTCGAATTATCCCAAGCACGCGAGGCTGTCAAGCCGCTTCAAAGTGCCTACGTCGCGGACCAAGTTAATGCCGTCACGAAACTGGCGCAGCAGACGCAACAAGGTGTCGTGGACGGGAAGCTGCTCGCTACAAAGACGGATAGTTTCAAGGCTTTTAAAATCATTACCGAGCTTCAACAGCACCTTGAAGAAATAGCAAGGTTCTTCGGCTCCTATGACCCGTCTTTTGATTGGTGGGTTACGGCACCACTCAAGCAAGCCTTCGCTGCATTGCATGAGCTTGAGGTTGCTGTTGAGCAGCATCTCGTCGGAATTGGGCCCGATGGCGAGGATGAAATTATCGGCCAGCCAATCGGACGAGAGGCGCTGCTCGTCGAGCTCGAAGCTGAGATGATTGCCTACAGCCCCGAGGAGCTGCTCGACCTCGCCGACGATGTCTTCCGGTGGTGCGAGACGCAAATGAAGACGGCCTCGCGCGAGCTCGGCTACGGCGACGACTGGAAGCGGGCACTCGACTACGTCAAGACACAGCACGTCGCTCCGGGCGAGCAGCCGGCGCTCGCCAAGGCGCTCGCGCTCGAGGGCGCCGCGTACGTCAAGAAGCATGACCTCGTCACGGTGCCGCGCGTCGCCGACGAGACGTACCGCGCCAACATGATGCCTGCCGCCCTGCAGAAGACGGCGCCCTTCTTCCTCGGCGGCTCCGGCATCTTGATCGCGTACCCGCTCGCGGACATGGACCACGACTTGAAGCGCATGGTACTCCGCGGCAACAACCGTCACTTTTCGCGTGCCACCGTCTTCCACGAGCTGGTGCCCGGCCACCGCCTGCAGCATTACTACAACGGCAGGTTCAACAGCCACCGTAGCCTCTTCTCGACCCCTTTCTGGATCGAGGGCTGGGCGCTCTATTGGGAGCTGCGGTTCTGGGACCGCGGCGACTTCTTCGTGTCGCCCGAGGACCGCATCGGCACGCTCTTCTGGCGCATGCACCGGTGTGCGCGCATCGTCTTCTCGCTCCGCTTCCACCTGGGCGAGTGGTCGCCGCAGCGGTGCGTCGACCTGCTGGTGGACGGCGTTGGGCACGAGCGCGCCACGGCCGAGGCCGAGGTTCGCCGCTCGTTCGCGGGCGATTACCCCCCGCTGTACCAGGCTGGCTACCTGCTCGGCGCGCTGCAGTTTGACGCCCTTCGCGGCGAGGTTCTGCGCAAGGGTAGCGTTTCGGAGAAACGATTCCACGACACCATCTTGCGCGGCGGCTACATGGCTGTCGAGATGGTGCGTGCCTTGCTGCTGGACTTGCCGCTGTCGCCGGATTATAAACCTCATTGGCGATTCTACAAGAAATAGCCATACAAAGCGACAAAGCGAGTTACAATGATGGAACGTGAAGCGTAGTGAACTTGAATTGTAGATTGTGACCAAGAAAATGTAAATGAGAGAGTGGCCCAAACTCAAAGGCTTGGTATATAGTGTACATGCCAATGCGATTCTCAAATAGAGAGCCAGGTTCTACCCAGACGCCGTTTCCCATGCGAGAGTTCTAAAACATTTCACACTCATCCTCGCCCAGAAATCCGACGCCACTGTCCCGGGGTCTCTTTATCCGCGACGAGCGGCGCGCCAGCTCGCCGCTCAGAAGCCTTCCGGGCCGACGGACCACCGGCGGCGCGCCCTCCGCTTCACCCTCGGCCCCGGCTCCCTCCTCGGCCCCGGCTCCCTCCGCGGCCCCAGCTCTCTCCTCCTCCCCGTCACCGCGCTTCCGCTTCGGCGCACTCCGCAGGAACGCCTGGCTCATCCGCAGCACGCGCTGCAGCTCCTCCTGCATGGCGTCCATGGCCTTCTTGGCCGCGTCGCGGTCCGCGCGCAGGCCGCCGTTCTCCACGCGCAGCGCCTGGACCGTCTCGTGCGACTCGCGCAGCGCCTCGTTGACGCGCTCCATCTCCCCGCGCAGCTCGAGGACGCGCGCGTCGCGCAGTGCCAGCCCGCGGCCGTGCGCCTGGTTGAGCCGGACGACGTGGCGCGTGTGGCGGTCCTGCTCGTCGGACATGTCCTGCAGCAGCTGCCGCGCCTGGCGCACCGCCTCGGCCATCTTGTCCTCGAGCGCGGCGATGGTGCGGTCCCGGGCCTCGAGCGCGCGCGCGTCCTGCTCCCGGTCGGCGTCGTGGTCCCGGGCGGCCTGCGTCTTCTCGCGGTCCGTCTTGCGGACGAGCCGCTCGAGCTCCTTCACGTCGCGGTCGTAGGCGTCGACGGCGCCCTTGAGGCGCTGGTTGGCGACCTCGAGCTCGTGGACGCGCACGTCGGCCGCGCGGACGACAGCCTCGCCCCTGGCCAGCTCCGCCTTGAGCTGGTCCATGGCGGTCACGCGGCCGTCGAGCCGCTTGCGCAGCAGCTGCTCGGTGGCGTGGTACTCGTCGATGCTGTCGTCGCCCTCCTTGACGCGCCGGGCGAGGTCGCGCAGGCTGGTCAGCAGCAGGTCGAGGACCTGGGCGCCGTGGGAGGTGAGGGGCAGGACGATCTCGCCCGGGGTGAGGTACTCGAGCTCGAGCCGGGCGGCGCGGAACCCCGAGACTATCGAGGCGAGCATCGCCTCCGCGTCGGTGCCGGGGAACCCGATGTCGCTGATGCGGGCGGACAGCTGCTCGAGAGCGGCGGAGCGGTCGGTCATGTCTTCTAGCAGGCGGAGAATCTGCTTCTCGATGCCGTCCAGATTTGCGTCCGAGACGGCGACGTCCATCGCCTCCGGGACGGCGGCGGCCAGGCGATCCTTGAGGCGCGACTGGAAGCCTTTGTACGATTCCAGCGTGGTGGTGAGCTTGGATACCTCGAGTTGCAGCGAGCATACTTGCTCCTCCAGAATCTCGCGCTCGGGGTCGGGCAAGCATGCCTGGACGGCGGCATGAGACTTTGGCGTCTGCGGCTGGCGGCAAGAGTGTGAAGAGGGTGTGGCGGGAATCATCGGGCTTGTCGCTGGGGGCGTAGGGAACGACGAGCGGGCCCGTGACGGAGTGCTAACTTGCAACTGGGCCTGTGTAGCATCACCAAAGTGCTCGCCGTCAAGATCCATGTCAAAGTAGTCATCGTCTTGCGTGAAGGGGTCTCTGGCAGCCAGCGTCCAGTCATATGTGCGGTCCTCATTCAGCTCTGTCGGTGCGCGACGGTCCAGCTCGCTCTGGAGATGCTCAACCTGCCTCTCGAGGTCCCAGACGCGTTCCGTGTCAATGACGATCGTCGCATTTTGCAGCTCGTAAATCTCAGCGTCCTTGGACTTGACCTGGTTCTTGAGCTTCTCAATCTCGGTCCGCGAGAAGCGCAGCAGCTTCTTCTTCTGCATCTCCATCTTATTGAGCATGGCACGGAAGCTGCTGCGTCTCGCCTGCCTCTCGACGCGGCCGTCTATCGTCTGGCGGAGCGGTGCCAGGAACGGATTCGCTTCGCTTCGCCGGGACAGGCCGCTGGTGGTTGGGTCGGGAGCGGGAGCGGGACTGGAGCTGCGCAGCGAGGTTCCCGAGCGTCTGCGGCTGCTGGGCGTCGCGAACACGGTGCGGCGCATCATGGGCGTCAAGCCGGACGAAGGGCCCGGGTCGGAGAAGCGGACTGTGCGCTTCCTTCGGGCGGGAGTTTTGGGAATGGGAATGGCGGTGGCCTCAGTCGTCTCCTCGGCCTTGACCGAGACGGCGGGGGTGCTCCGACGAGAGCGCCGGATGGCAATGGGCAGATGAAGATCCTCCATGTTGGCGTCCGACATAGTTGCCATTGAACCCCACGCAAGTCTTCCCGACGTGTGTAAAAAGAAAGAATTGGGAAGAGGTGCAGGAATAAACCACAGGAGGAAGATTGGCGGCGGACGACGACCCAAATAGCAAAAAGGAAGAGACGTTGTTTTCGCTGGCGACGAGGAATACAAACAAAACAAGTATACCGTGCTGAGGCTCGCTCTCCTCTTACACGGGGACGTGTCACGCAAGACAATGCCCACGAACACGAGTATTGTCTACTGTATCTCTTGTTGTCCTGTTGTCTTGTTGTCGCTTTGTTTACTTGTTTCCTTTTTAGGAATAGCTCCCGGGTCGTTGCACCGGGCCGGCCCCACGCCTCCCGTGAATCAACAGCCAGACGTTGGGCCAAAGTGCAAGGATTCGCGACATCGCGGCACGTCAAATGGACCCTTGGCAAGCCTCGAACGCGTCGCTGTCGTGAGACATGGAGACCAATGTTCAATGTTGTGATTTCTGCCTGGTACTTGACGCGAAGTGAGTCTCCACTGGGGGTTGCCCGCCGAGGAACGACTATGGAGCTACCAATTACCGATTTGACTCGGTGGTGAGATCTCATGTTCGCCCGAGTGGCTGAAAACAACCATACGGAATAGAGAAGTAGCACATTAAACGGCCGCACCATTATTTGGGAATTTTTGTTGGTTTTTAGCTTTTGGGCTCAACGGCCCTACCACCGCCACCGGGCTGGTAGCTGTCCTATCCCTGATTGGCCGAAATGTTCTGAGTCCCGCTTTTCCATTCCAATTCCCAACTCCGCTGCCCTTCGAAAACTCTCCATCAAACAGTACCAGCAGAATTGACAGAATGCGGACCAGAAAGTTTTTCCCTGGTCCGGCACACTCTCGGTTTGCTTCAATCAATAGTTGAACCATGGCCCCAAGATTGTCTCAAGTCGACTTTGCGGCCATTCAATCCGAGACCACCCAGTTGACCAGCTTCATACAATGAGATCTAGGGTTTGTCACCGGCCGGCGGTGGCCGATGGCTTCACGTACCATTATTTGGCACTCAGCTAATCTGCAAGCCAGCCTAGCAAGAACCCGTCCGGATGCTGCAATATCCTGCAACCTAGGCTCTTCAAGTAGTCCCCAGACACCTCTGCCTGTTCGCAAAGCTCGCTCCACCCACGTGTTCTCGCGCAATCTCCACCACGGCAGTACATCAGCGAATAAACGAGGCCAAATTTGCAATATTAGCAGCCCGTCATGCCGTCCGACTGGCCGCCGGTGGTAAGCCGGTCTGGGGAAATCCTGCCTACCCGGATAATCGGCATTGTGGCAGCAGAAACGCAAGCACCATGTGCTCAACCTCCTATCCGCCATAGGCTCCCACCAGGGAGCCTCGTTCTTCGCTGTACAAGAACTTGCTGCTTCCCGTGACCTTTCCTAATTGATGACCGTTCAAAAGCATGATTTTACGCCACACGCGAGTTTTCGGATGACGCCGACGGAGCGCAAGGTTCCTTTTAAGACTGCCACGGCCGCCGTTCTAGTGTCTTGGAACATCTCAATGTGACCCAATCGTGCCAAGACATCTGCAATTCATTCGTTTATATTCGTACTCTGCAAGCACAATGGCTTCCGTCAAGGCCACCGTGACCGCCGCTGTTGGTCTGCTGTCTGCCCTGGCCAAGGCCGTACCGACTGTTGACGAGACCTACCCATACACCGGACCGGAGACTCCAATTGGCGACTGGGTGAACCCTACCGTCAAGGGCAATGGAAAGGGTTACTTACGCCTTGTTGAGCCGCCTGCGGTTAAGCCTGCATCCTCGAACCCGTCCAACAACATCAATGTCATCTCTCTGTCCTACGCCGGTAGCACTGGTGTCAACATTCACTATCAGACACCCTTTGGCCTGGGAAGCGTGCCATCTGTAATCTGGGGTAGTAGCCATGACGCCCTTGACAAGACTGCCAATGGCGCAAGTCACTCGTAGGTTGCTTCTGAGCCGGCGATATAAGTTGTTAGCCTACCTTCTGGACTAACATACCCCGTCAGTTATGGCCGCACGCCACCATGCTCCGAGGTCGCCGTCACCCAATGCAGCCAGTACTACCATGATGTTCAGATCAAGGACTTGAAGCCCGATACGACTTACTACTATAAGATTACGGCTGCCAACGGGACGACTGCCTCTGACGTCCTGAGCTTCAAGACGGCCCGGCCCGCTGGCAGCAAGCAGGGCTTCAGCATTGGCGTCCTCAACGACATGGGCTACACCAACGCCGCCGGTACCTACAAGCAGCTGAACAAGGCTATTGATGAAGGTATGGCCTTTGCCTGGCACGGCGGCGACATCAGCTACGCCGACGACTGGTACAGCGGCATCATCCCCTGTGCGAGCAGCTGGCCTGTCTGCTACAATGGCACCAGCACACAGCTGCCCGGCGGCATCACGCCCGAGTACGAGACGCCGCTGCCTGAGGGCGAGATCCCCACCGAAGGCTCGCCCAGGGGTGGCGATATGTCGACTCTGTATGAGTCGAACTGGGATCTCTGGCAGCAGTGGATGACCCCCATCACGTCCAAGGTGCCCTACATGGTCCTGCCCGGTAACCACGAGGCCGCCTGCGCCGAGTTTGACGGTCCTGGTCAGGTCCTTGCTGCATACCTTAACCACAACCGCCCGAACAGCACCACGCCCAAGTCTGATAAACTCACTTACTACAGTTGCCCCCCTTCTCAGCGGTACGCTTCCTCATATGGATACCCTGTTGTGAGCATGCACACTGACCGCCTGGTTATAGCAACTACACGGCTTATCAGCACCGCTTCCGCATGCCCGGTGGCGAGTCCGGCGGCGTCAGCAACTTTTGGTACTCTTTTGACTACGGCCTTGCGCATTTCATTTCCTTCAACGGCGAGACGGACTACCCCAATAGCCCGGAGTGGTCCTTCGCCAGCGATGTCAAGGGCTCAGACAGGAAGCCCAAGGCGAACGAGACCTACGTCACTGACAGCGGCCCGTTTGGCGCCGTCCACGGCAACACCACCAAGAAGGAGTCATACGAGCAGTACAAGTGGCTGGAGCAGGACCTGGCCAAGGTTGACCGCACCAAGACGCCTTGGGTCATCGCCATGAGCCACCGACCCATGTATAGCTCGCAGGTTGCGGCCTATCAGCAGAACATGCGCACCGCCTTTGAGGATCTCTTCCTCAAGTACGGTGTTGACGCCTACCTTTCTGGGTAAGTATTTTCTGGAGTAGAAGTGCGCAGAGCCATCGAGTGTTAACTCGCCTCATAGCCACATCCATTGGTACGAGCGCACCTTTCCCCTCGGCCGCAACGGTACGATTGACAAGGCTTCGATTGTCAACAACAACAACACGTTTTATGCCAACGAGGGCGTGTCCATGACTCACATTGTCAACGGCATGGCGGGCAACATTGAGAGCCACTCCCAGCTGGCCAAGGATAAGAAGGCGCTGGACATCACCGCCATCTTTGACCAGACGCACTACGGCTTTAGCAAACTGACTGTCGTCAATGAGACTGTCCTGACTTGGTCCTTTGTCAAGGGTGCTGACGGCTCCTCCGGCGACGATTTCACACTTATCCGCAGAGCGGCGAACGGCACTGCGACTTCGGCCACAACGGCGTCCATCCCGACAGCCAGTGTCACTGTCATCACCGAGACGGTCGACTCCTACACGACGTACTGCCCGGGCCCTACCACCATCACCGAGGGCACACATACGTACACTGTCGCCAAGGTACCAACTCTCCCCATGCCGCTCCCCCTCCAGAACAAAACGTATTGATAATGAGACCAACAGGCCACCACCTTGACTGTGACTGACTGCCCCTGTACTCGGACCTTGATCAGCACCATTATTAGTGGAAATGGCACCATACCCGCGACCAAGACGTCTGTCTCACAGTCGGCGCCGTCCGGGGCCGCTCCGTCTCGCAGCGCCCATACCACTGCCCCTGTTATTGTTAATACCGGCACGGCTACCACGGGTGGCAGCTCTATTGTCCTCTGCGTTGGTGTTTCACTGCTCGTTGCGCTTCTCTTCTAGATACCGTCACACGCATAGTGTACCAGTCTTGGACTAGGGGCCTGTTCAGCACTGAGTCGCGTTCGTTTTAGATGTGAGCTTGGTTGGCCAGGAGTTTCGAACCAGTTCTCCGAGCCGGTTTAGTCAGCAATTGCGTCGTCGGCAAACTTTTCAATGGAATTTTTCGATATTAGCCCCGTCGTCCCACCATCGTTAATTCTTTTTGCGACGAATTGATAAGGAACTGTGCATCCGAGTACGACTTTCGCCGCCTCTGCAAAGAAGCCTCTTCAGGACGGTTGCTTTTCGAAGGACCTGCCAGAGCTGCCATGAAAGTCAATGTGAGATGCATACTGCGCGAGTATACGATGCATTGACAATCTTATTTTTGCCCCAGCAGTGGCATTGAAGGTACCCAAGTTCTTGACCATCAGCGGGTCCGAGAGTCAAGACTGCGCATGAAGGAGTGAGTCTGCATCATGGCCCCCCAACTGCACTGCCTTTGCCTGGGTCGATCAATATTGGAGTCATTGATACTACCTTGGCAGGTGGAGAAGAAACGATGGAACTCCGCGGCTCTCGTTCGTGTTATCTTTTATCATTTGCTTCTTCGCGTTACCAGCACAGTAGGCAACGTTGTAACGCATCAACGTTGAAGAGTTTGGGTCATCAAACACCCTAGAACAAACTACTAACTAGCGTTAGTTGAGAATTCTCTGCTTCTGTATTTGTCAAAAGAAGGGGTCGCGCTAGACAACTCGGCATGGACGTCAGCGAGATTATCAGGCAATGGCTAATTTCCTGCCAATTACAGTGTTGATGCGCATATGGGCACTGGTCCACTGAGGTTCTTGATCCTCGCTACGATACACGTCAAGTTCCCAGTGCAACCTTGTGCCTGTAGGAGTACTTAAAGAGAAACATGCCGCCCAGCCACCCTTGAAGGCAGCCGTTCGTCTGTTTCGTTTTTCTGAAAGTCGAATCTGGTTGGCCGATAAGATGATGAGCCTCTTGACCACTGGGCGTGTGCTGAGCGCATGCTGCTTCATCCTACAATTTGCTCTCTGCGTAGCTAATGCTGCCAACGGCAGCTTCCCACTACTCCTCGATGCCACTCTAGATGAGCTCCGGAAGGGCCTTGACTCGGGCGCCTTTTCCAGCGTCGACCTGACCAAGGCCTACATTGCTCGCATCAACGAAGTCAATGCGCAGCTGCACGCCGTCAACGAGATCAACCCAGATGCTCTGAAGATCGCCGCCGAGCGGGACCGGGAGCGCTACAACGGCAACGTCGGCCCGCTGCACGGAATCCCCATCCTCATCAAGGACAACATCGCCACAGACGACAAGATGAACAACACCGCCGGCTCCTTTGCGCTGGTCGGCGCCCGGCCTCCGCGGGACAGCACCGTCGCCGCGAAGCTGCGCAAGGCCGGCGCCGTCATCCTCGGCAAGGCGAACCTCTCGCAGTGGGCTAATTTCCGCAGCAATAACGGCAGCTCTGGCTGGTCCTCGGTCGGCGGGCAGGCCATCGGCGCCTACTTCCCCGGCCAGGACCCATCCGGCTCGTCATCCGGAAGTGGCGTCGCCTCCTCGATCGGTCTGGCTTGGGCATGCCTCGGCACCGAGACGGCGGGCTCCATCATATCGCCCTCCGGGGAGAACAACCTCGTCGGCATCAAGCCCTCGGTCGGCCTGACCTCGCGCTACCTCGTCGTGCCCATCTCCGAGCACCAGGACACCGTCGGCCCGATGGCGCGCACCGTCACCGACGCCGCGCACCTGCTGCGCGCCATCGTCGGCAAGGATTGCCACGACAACTACACCTCCGCCATCCCCTTTTCCAACAAGGACATCCCGGACTACGTCGCGGCCTGCAAGACCTCCGGCCTGCAAGGCAAGCGTATCGGCGTGCCGCGCCGGCTGGCCACTGGCGGCGACGGCTACGGATTCCCCGCGGCCGTCTTGACGGCCTTCCGCAACGCGCTGGCGCTGCTGCGCGACAGCGGCGCCGTCATTGTCGAGGACGTCGATTTTCCCGGTCTCGGGGGGATGCGGTCCGCCAACGACATCGTGCTCAAGGCCGACTTCGTCACCGGCGTGCGCGAGCTGTACCTGAAGCACCTGGCAACGAACCCGCACAACGTGACCTCGCTCGCGGATCTGCAGGCCTTCACCCACGGGGACCCGCGGGAAGACTTTCCGGAGCGCGACACGGGCGTCTGGGACTCGGCCCTCAAGCTGGGCTTCGGCAATGACTCGCCGCAGTTCCACGCGGCGTACCAGGAGCAGCTCCGCCTGGGCGGCGCGGGGGGGCTGGCGGGCGCGCTGAAGAACCACTCGCTGGACGCCGTCTTTGCGCCGTCGGGCTTCGCGGCCGGGATGGCGGCGCCGCTGGGCCACCCGGTCGTTACGGTGCCGCTCGGCAACATGCCCGACGGCACCGAGGTGTATCGCAACGGCTTTGGCAACTTGAACGCGACGGGCCCGAACCGGCCGTTTGGCGTGGCGTTTGCGGGGGTTCACTTCACGGAGGAGGCTCTCATCGGCATGGCATATGCGCTGGAGCAGCAGACGCTGGTTCGCGGCAAGGTGCGCCCGATTGTCCTGCCCAAGACGGAGCTGAAGGATGTGGTCGGCAAGTGAGCCAAGCACAAGGAACATTATGCATTTCACATACATAGAGTCAGGGTCATAGAGTAAGCACATGTACAAGACTTGGAAAAGAATGGAAACTTGGTTCTCTTTTTAAACAGGGGATTGTTGCCTACGATCAAGCCTACCAAGACTCAAGCCAGCCCAGGATGAATGGCCCAGCCCGTGATGGCAGGCACACCTGGATATTTTGGTGCGACTCTTCTGGGAAACTCGAATATGAATATATTATCAATAGCCATACTTGAGATATCTAATACATTCGCCAGCTCATATTCTGCCCAAAAAAAAAAAAAAAAAAAAAAAAAAAACTTCACGGTGGTAGGACGGCAAAGGCAGACGGAGAAGCGAAACAGTGTTTCTACAATACTCCAGTCGATCCCGCATATTTAGGAGGTAAACATGGCAATGACAAAGGCCGCTCAACGCTGCTGATCCGTCCTCTTCTTCCTCCTCTCCGGGATAGGGATCGGCTTGGTGCCGCTACCGCTCATGTAGTTTTCCACGTTGCTCTCAGGCTTGACGGCGTTTGTTGCGGCGGCGGCCATGCTATTTCAGACCAATTTTTTTTAGTCTCGGCCAAACCTTCCGACCTGGTGGGGGAAAATCCTCACCTGCCCGGGATGAGAATCGGTTTCGATTCAACAGGCCTTCCTCGACTGGGCGAGTTCATTGCTGACGGAGGGGGTGGAGGATATTCTGCTCAAAGTCGTACAAGTCGCTGCCGAACTTGGTCCCGGTGAGTGTCGTTTTTGCTTTCTGCTGGTTGACGGTGTTAGGACCCCGGCACACAACTGTTTGGCGTGATGGAGAGGCGTACGCATCGCATGTGAGGCATTCTTTGCTCATGATAGGCGCGTTGGACATTTTGCAGGGAAAAGGTTCGGCGGCCATCTTGAGGCAATGAGATTGGAGTCGCGTCTGCGGGGAAGTCTTGGAAAGGAGTTGTCAAGAGCGTGTTAGGAGCGGGAGTCTCGGCAAGGAAGTTGTCAAGAGCGTACGGAAAGCGAGAATCTTTTGATTAGTGTAGTAAATGTGAAGTTCTCTGGAGCGGATGAAGCAGAACGTCCATCTATGGTCTGGACCTCTCCGAATTTATATGGAATCTTTTTCTAGAAGCTCACGAGGTATACGTTGCCTGGTATCTAGCCGTACAAGGCAAACCGAGACCTTGTTCAGATATCTCACAAGCTGTGATTGGTTTAAAAATACCTCTTGAGAAGAGGCCTCAATTATTCTGTGACCCCCGGGAATTATCGCGAGTCTCTGGCCCCTTCCGAATGCGACAGATGGTTGACCGGTCTGTACGTATGGGGGTCATGATCGCGATGGTTATTGGGGTATTACAAGAAGCGAAGCTGGTGTAAGTGGCTTTCCGGCACAAGTTCCTAGGGTGCGAAGGCGATGCTTGGCCGGTCTTCCCGAGGCGTAGCACTTGATGTCGAGCTCAGAAGGGCCCGACTGCAGCATAAGGGCTGACAACAATATGGAGATTGGGCTACTAGAAGCATCTCTGACTGGCACCAAAGAGCATTACATAGAGTGAGGGAAACATGATTGGAAGACGAGGGATGCCGTCAAATGCGACGTCTCACTAACGCTGAGCAACACTCGCCCAACCCATTCTGAAGGGCAGCGTGTCGTTGCTGCCTTTACGGCGCTTGGCGGATTGCTAGATGCATGTGCTATTTTTTGCCAAGCTGGCCATCTTTCATGATCCAGTAGATTGAATCGCCCTGTGGGCGCCGAGCAAGTCTGTGTGAATCTAAATTTCTAAATTTATGTAGCGTGCGCGGTAGAAGACCAAAATTGCAGGATAGCTATGTACATGGCTGGCATCGCAGTCTCAACCCAAGTATCACCAGGCTCGGAACCGCCCTGGGAGGAAAATGTCGTTCTTGAGCTTCTTCCACCCGTAGTAACCGGCATTGCGCCAAAGGAAGGAATGCTTTTGCCGCCTTGAGATGCTCCCAAAATAGCACCTGAGCGGTAGCACAGTGATGAGTCGGGCAACCAACTTGTTGATGATAGTGGTATGCTCAATACTTGTCAGCGCCTGCCAGACGATCGGATGAGCAAATGTTGAAATATTTTGACACCTCGTCTGTAGTTGAAGGGGCATTGACAAGATGCTCCGGAAATGGGTGACGGATGATGACGGAAATTAAGCTGCCATCGCCACAGGAGGGGCAACATGAAAAGTCGCCCGATTTGATTGATGTATGGCGGCACCAATACTTTCAGACCCCTACATGCGTACAGGTAGATACCTGGACAACCTGAAGACTCCTTTATTGGCTTCCTCTTCTTCTTTTTTTATTTATGATTTTTCATTCCATTTTTCTTCTAACTCATATTCTTTGCATTCTTTTTTCATTGTTAAAGCATACCGTCAACGAAAGCTGAATAATCCACCGTCAACTGTGGCTAGTGCAGCGCCGATTATTTTACGGTTCACCAGCGCCCGCCAAAAGGCCCATCACCAGCCCCATCATCATGGCTTGGCCATGACTCTCATGACAAACGCGAGAAAAACTCGACTATTGAGGCCAGGTGTCATCTCATACGGTCAATCTGCATCAATTGTCGGAATGGTCTCTTTATAAAATTGTCGAACCGTCACGCGCTCAGTGCCAGCCAGTGCCAGCCGCCGTCCGGAACCATGTCCACGCCTGCCAGCGGCCGCAAAGTCAAGTTTGTCGCCACTGATCCATCTCGCGGCGGTCTGCCTTTGAAGCGCAAACAGGTCCAGCAAGCCTGCGAGTCTTGCCGCCGTAAAAAGGTCCGTCGATTTGCGTTCCACGATCCAGCATTCTTTCCTCCCTCGGCTGACTGACGCAACACGGTAGCGGAGATGTATCCACGCCGAGCAGGCACCCGATGACGCTTCACCAGAGGACAGCCGTGGCGCAGATTCATCGCCCTCCCACGCCTCGTGAGTGTTACCTTGCCCGGATCAGTTGGAAAACTTTAGAATGGGGAAACAGGAGTGCTCATGAACCAGACCCAAAAACATCGGCCGCAGCGTTACGCCAGTGAGCCGTGTCTCGCTGCCACCACCAGTCGCAAATGCAAATGGCATCCTTGGGCGCCCGCAAGAGCAGTCTTTTCAGCCACCGGATCGGCCAAGCGGGAAGCTTCAGCATCCATATCAAGATGGGCTGTTTCGGACGCGCTCATCCCGCTTTGTCGGCGACTTAAACCCCGAGGGCATGTTTATCGAGGCGACAGCCTCCGTCTCTGCACGAGAGTCCTCCCAAAAGGGCGACGTCGGGATATGGCTCCCTGCGGGCTCCAGCCAGCTATCGCAGTTCATCACCTCGCGGCCGCCCCCGATAATGGACAGATTTCTACTGCCCTTCGTCAAAGAGCATTGCCTCTCATGCCTGCCCCCCGATGCCGACTACGTAAAGCTCAAGGCCACATTCATCCAGAAGATTCATCCCCTCTTCCCCGTCCTCCCCCTCTCTTCTCTAAACGAGCCCGCAAATAACCCTACAAGCATTATTCAGCGTCAACTCGTATGTCTAGCCGCTGGAAGTGACCCGGACATGACCCAATTTCTGCGACTGCAAAACAAGGGTGGCGTCTTGTTGTCCCCGCAGGATTACTCGCAAGCGCTGTCCTCGTCCGTCAGAGCTATTCTGGAAACGTCCCTCATTACCGACAGGGTGGCACACATTCAAGCGCTGGCAATGCTCTCATTCTATGTTCAGCCCACATGCGCCGAGGAGGCAGACTTGCCTGCGCAATTGGGCGGCAGGGCCATTCACCACATCCAAACTCTAGGCCTTCACCTACTGCGCTACGACGCGCCCAATTGCGATGATCTCAACAATTTATTCTGTGCAGTCTGGGCGCTGGATCGCATTAATGCCGCAATGTATGGCCGTCCCTGCCTGCTGCATGAGAGAGACATCGGTGCCGACCTAGACGCCTGCATCCGCAAGCGACCGCCCTGCTTTCGACTTTTGCTATTCGTCATCCAGTGGCTCGATCAGGTCGTGGAGCTCTATCGGCCAGGGCCGAGCGAAGAGGCTTCTGGCGTCAACAAGGTGGCCTACATCGACTTGCCAGTCCTGGAAGCCATGATTGTAAACGCGGACGCTCTCAAAGTATCTTCCTCTTTAATAGGTAGTCGCCCTCGCGAAATCATCCCTCATCTTGTCACAATTAACAATGATTCTAGCTACAATCGAAACATTCTACCACGCCGTCATAATTCTGTCTTGCCGACTGCCTAGGCCAGGCACAGCACCCGCTGCTTCCACCCTCCCTCCCCCTTCCGCCAACGCCCGCCGGTCTCTGGCCGCTGAGAGAATTGCTTGCGCAGTTCCACGAGACTGTCTCAGCCCGGCCCCCTTTGTTCCTTACGCCGTCTCGCTCGCCTTGAGCGTCGAGTATCGGAAGATGCGGCACAGTCGACTCCCCATGTTCCGCGCCAGGGCTATGAGTTCGTTCAAGCGAAATTGCGAGCTGCTACGGCGCTACAGCAACCATTTCTGGAATGCCAATGTCGTGGCAGGGCTCGGAGAGCGAGTACTAAAGGAGATGGAACGGGCAGCGACCACGCTCAACAAGGACCACACGCCTCCAGTCGCCACCGCCGAGTCCTCCGTAATTCCTAGCGCTCAGAACATGCCGACGCCGGGGATCACAGAGTTGCCGCTGCACGATCTAGACGGCGTCAACGCATCTATTGATTCGGCTATTGGGATGGACAACACTGTCAACTTTTCCCTCGTGGATCCCGTGTCCGGCCAGGACGTCTTTGGCCACATTGACCCAAGCTTCAATCTCGATGCCGTCGAGGACGCTCTGGAGGCGAATTTAGACATCGGTCTTCCATTTACTTGGGGCGATTGGGGCCATTACGCAACCTGAAATTTGAGCCGCATAGTGATGATTCTCTCATGCCGAGCTGTCGCGCTTGGCTGAACCCAAACCCTCTGCGGTGTGTAATCGAGTCTCAGGGTGAATCGCCGTGGCGAGGGCTCCCACTACAACTGTTGCACCGAACTCTCATAATACTATTGACTGCCCTCGGAGCCACAGTGGTCCGATGCTTTCATGTTTACAGGGGCATTAATTCGGATCTTAATATGGCCACATTCTACTCGCCCGCGCGGCATCGGTGTCAAGGAAAGAGTAATGAGCAACTAAAGTTGGATTTCTCAGCGGTTCTAAAGCCCATGTGTCTAAACCTCCGTTTACACAGCGGCACAAGGCGATTACACTGCAAACACAATCTCGTACTTAATGTAATGTATTAGTTCCCTGGTTTACACCCTGTTTTCCGCTGTGTATCGGATTGTGCGAACACGCACCTTTTCTTTTCATTTTCGTAATCATCCATGTCGTAATATCATCCATGTCATCAATATCATCCATGTCATCAATATCATCCATGTCATCAATATCATCCATGTCATCAATATCATCCATGTTATCACTATCATCCATGTCATCTATATCATCCGTACCGTCATCTTTTTTGTCAAACCCTATTCCCACTGTCTTGGCCGCAAGCATCCAACTGCGCCGTCAAGCTCCCAAGTCACATTTATCGTTCAAAATATTTCTCGTTGGAACCGCTGACTGCCATGACCGCAAGCTCACTGTAACTTGAGTCTCGTCATCGTCAAGTGGCTCAACCAACAACCGCCGGAAGAGAATCACAGCAAAGCCTCTAGATACAACAGCCGTCCCGTGAAAACAGAAAACCCCATCGTTTCTATCAGTACATGTTGAAAAATGGTCTTGCATGCCGACGTCTCCAAGAAATCAGTCATCAATGGTGTGCATTTCGCTTACCCAACCACCAGTCAGCCAGACAAAGCCGGCCATTCCCGCCACGCATCATCTCCCCTGCATTTTGCACTCGTCAACCCTCTGTCTGCAAATCACCCACAAAAGCGAGACGGTTGCGATTATCATCGACTACACGCGCGTACTCCAGCAACAGCCGCCACACGTAGAGTTTCATGTCCTCCTCCCTAAACACCGCATTCGCCCAGTTCCTGCTCTCCGTCGCGATGACCTCGGCGTACTCGTCATGACTGAGGAGATACTCCATGACCGCGTAGATATCCGTGTACGCCATGTTGAAGGGCACAAAGTGCACCCACGGAACCATGCGGTCGTCGTGCCACTCGGCAAAGACGGGTGGCCTTGAGCGGGCACGCTGGTCGACCGGAGAAACGCCCGCCAGCGGCCGCTAAACGAGTTGCCGTCGACGTCCGGCAGGTACTTGTAGCGGTACTGGCGCTTCATGGGCACGGGCTCGGCGACGCCCATGTGCGGCCCCCGGTGTACGAGCAGGTGCCGCTCCGCGCCTTGGGCGGGCTCGGGGGAAGCACTCGAGGAAGACAAACGACACGTCCGAGACGTTGGCGAGCCAGGACCCTATGCGCCCGTCCATGGCCCGCGGGAGGCCGTACTGCCCCGTCGACAGCAGGTCAAACGTCGGCGCGGCCGCCGCGTCGCCCGGCCTCGACGCGCGCCACCGTTCGTGCCGTTCATCATCTGCACCCCAGCGGGTGCCGGTGAAAAGTGCCACCAGTTGTCCGGCCTTGTTGCGGCCGCCGGACGCGGTGCCGCGCCAGACGAGGGCGCTCTTCTTGCCCGACCACTTGCCGCCGCTGCTCCAGCCGCCGCTGTAAAAAGGCGCGCGGGGAGAGGTGCATGGCCCCCCGGGGATGAGGAGCTCGTTGTTGGTCGGCAGCTTGGAGCCGCCAAAGAGCGGGAACAGCGTCGTCGTCGTCGACATGCTCACGCTCTCGATGAACGCGCCGTGGAGGCCGCGGAGGTGCGGCTGCAGGCATGGGGTCCTGCGCCTGCGTGAAGTTGCGCACGAAGCCGTGCTGGGCGGCGGGTGGTGGCATCGCCTGTCGCTGCTGCTCTCGTGGGTACTCGACGGGCACGTTGAAGGAGGCGCGGGCGCTGACGTTGCGGGCTGGGCTGTCGGATGGGCAGGTCTCTCGGAAATAATCCCAATATCGATTCGCATCGTCTGATATCCAGCCGGGGTTGAATTCGGTCTTCTTTGTATTGTCATCGATGTCTTACAGGCCGCTGTAGGTACTGATCGCGAGTTCTGGCGCAATAAGCTCTCGCTGCTCCTGCTCCACCTTGACGTATTCATTAACTAATCGTTTCCCACGGCGTTAGTATTCGTGGTTCGTCCATGATGTTCAGAGCCATATCCAAGTCGGGTAAGTGGGACATCTTTATCCACTGCGAGTGTGCGATGAACAGGGCGATTGACCACTAAAAAGAAACGTTGCCGTTGACACACATGGTACCTAATAATAATAGATTAAAACAAAGCATAGCTCCACCCCTTCCCCGCGGCAAATCTGGTGTGATGCCGAAATTAGCAAGTGCGACCAACATGCAGCCACGTCGTCTTCGCTGTACATTACCACCTAAATTCATATTTGCAACGATCGACTTGACCAAACCAATACTGGGGATGCAGCAGGGTCAAGAAAACACACATGATGACCATAGGAATGCTATCCAGGGCAATGAAGAGCCCTTCTTCAGAGGCCAGCCGACCGTTGAACCCATCGCTCAACTCGGCCACTCGCCAACAAGACCGGACAAAGAGGCAACTGGCCGCAACCGCCGCGCCTATGGTTCATTTTCGTGTCAGTAGGAGCTTGATGCGGAAGCTTTCCATCGATAGCACCGACTCACCGACAAGATACCAGCGCCTGTCCTTCATGTTGAGCGGCCAGCCGATGCGCCGGTAGATAAAGTAGAGAAGGAGACAGAAGATTGCAGTGAAGAGCACCTGCGTTGCCAGACCCGCAATCATCAGGTCGACTCCGATAGGGCTCTCGGCAAAAATGGCAGCGAGCGAGCCGCCGCAGCCTATGAAGCATAGACACATGAAGTCTCCGAGGATAAACAGAGTCGCGAACCAACTCGGGCCAACGCTACCAAAACGGCCTTTTGAGTATTGACGTTGAAGACTGCTGATGCCAAGGTAAAGAGACGACGAAAGGAATGTAGGACCAAGAGTCAGCCCGATAATATACCTATAGATATGAGCTTGCATGAACTGCCAGTCGGGGGGAAGAGGGTGGTTTTATGTACATGATGTAGCCATTTTTGTTGGTGCGGTTGTGAGAAAGTTGAACTTTGGCAATGTAGCCAAGCATCTCCAAAAGTAACCCGCAAACCATGCCAATGGCATATCCATAATATTTTCTAAATAAAGCCGCCAAGAGCAAGTGAATTAGGAATAAGATGACGAATATGGTGGTGAAGACGGCGCTGGGTGCGAGAAGCGGCGTGAAGGGTAGGGTGCCGATGCCATTTGTTGGTGGGATGTTTGATTCGTTGGTGGTGGAATTCATAATGAAGCGAGGCGACAGGTTGAACAGCGAAAGAACAAAAAACTAGATACATTTTACAGAAAAAAAAAGATAAAAAAAAAGATAAAAAAAAAAGATCACGAAAGAAACCTGACCTTTTAACAACAACGCAGCTGAAGCTGGCTTCCAGTAACAACGCATCAAGCCGCCGCTCAGCTCCCGCTAATAAATCTCCGTGAAACCACCGCACAATCGCCGCCCCGCTTCACCACAGAACACAGATTCACCCAAACCAAAACCAAAACCAAACCGACTCCTACCAGCATGGCCTCGTTTCTCCACCTCTCTTCTTCTCTTCGGCGGCAACAATGCGGCTCAAACGCGGCGTGGAGCGAGAATCATGCGACTTTTGCCACGGCAGGAAGATAAAATGCGACCGCACGCCACGGGCCGCGAGGGGGATCGATAGCTGCTCGGCCTGTGAGCGCCGCGACCTTGCCTGCCTCGTCGACGACTCCGGCGACGTTCGCCTTCAGAGACGCCGGCGACTCGACTCCGCGAGAAGAAGCCGCTTGTCGCCACCAATCACCACGCAGCCAAGTTCATCCGCCATCTTGCCGTCTCCGGTCGGCGTGGCCCGTCAAACGCCAGCGGTCGCCGCGGAGGCGTTGCCAGTAGCCCACGAGGAACGGTTGCTGTTTGGCCTCGACGCGGAGAGCGCCTTCTTTCTGGATCAGGTATTCATGGGAAATCTCGCCGCCGAGTGGATGGCAACAAACGACACGTATACGGGGGGGCTGACGATGGACGACCCGCCAGCAGTGCCGACCTCGTCGGAGCTGCTGCTGCCTTCCTCCTCCTCCTCCTCCGACGACGACGACGACATGGCGCACTACCAGGACCTGTGGCGCGACTGCGCCCTGCCCTCCGCCGACCTCTTCCGCCAGGCGGTCCGGGCGTACTTTGACCACGCCGCCCCGGCGCTGCCCATCACCTTCGAGGACGCCTTCTGGCGCGACGTGCGCGGCGCCGCCGCCAGCCCGGCCTTCCTCTGCGCCGTCGCCTGCCGCGGCATGCCCTTCACCCGGCACGCCGAGCGGTGGCCGCTGCAGCGCCGCCTGGCCCTCCACTTCAAGGCGCTGTTCCTGCGGCGACAGCAGCGGACCGCAGCGCCGCCGTCGCTGGACGACGTGGAGGCGCTGGCGCTCATGGTTGACTTCCCCTACGACGACGGCGACGACGACGACGACGACGACGACGGCCTGTCCGGGCTGGAGCGGCTATTCCTGTCGAAGAAGTCGCTGGTGCTCATGACGCTGGATATGGGGGGAAGAGGCCTGGCGCCGCCCACGACCCCGCCGCCGCCGCCGCTGTCTCGGGCGCCGGAGCGGCACTCCCTGCTCTTCTGGCACGTCTACGGGCTCGACGCCTTCTCCTGCCTCGACGCCAAGACGCCGTCGCGCATCCCCGAGACGGAGGCGGCCCGGCCGAAGCCCGCGCAGGATGCGGGCGCCGGGTACCTGGACGCGGTGCTGTCCCTCGCGCTCGTCGCGCGCGCGATGCTGCAGACGCTCAGCGACTGTGCCCGGCGCGGCGGCGGCGTCGCTTATGCCGACGTCGACGCGTCTACGCCCAGCTCGAGGACTGGCGGACCGTCGCGTGCCCGCCTCATCTACGGAGCTGTCGACGCGACGACGACGACGGCGGCGAGTCGGCTCATCTGGATGTCCAGCGGGCCATGCTGCACCTGCTGCGCGTCAACTGCTACCTGCAGATCGAGAGCTGGGTGGACGAGCACGGCCTGGCAGTGGCTGGCGTCGCGGACCTCGGCACCGGCGCGCGTGTAGAGTGCGAGAGCCTCCGGGCGGTGCGGGACGGCGCGGACGTGGCCGCGTGGCTGGGGGAGGGCCGCCGCGCGGGGGGGTTTGCCGTGGTCGACCTCGCCCCGAACATCCTGCGGGACGTTTGCGCCGGTCTCGGCGTCTGGACGTGCCTGCACGGCCTGCGGCAGGTTGGCAAGCCGACGTATCGGGTGCACGGCCGCTCTGCAAAGGACCTGCTGGAGACGCACCTGGACACGGCGAGCTTGTTCCGGTCGACCGTCGCGGCGGCGGCCTCGCACAGCGATACGAAGACGGTGCTGGCACGGGTGGACGAACGAATAGCGTCGCTGAAGGAGTGCATGCGCTGATGAGGGGCATTTATGGGCTCGTCAAAGGGGAACTTTGTCGTCGGAACCCTGAACATTATTGCCGAGTATGGGTAAAGTTGCGCCAAAAACGCCAATGAATCAAAAGTGCCTTGGTTTGGTATCGCAGCTGAGGAATGCTGCGTCAAGCGCGGGGTTACCCACGGTACCCCATGGTACCAATTAATTAACATGCAAGCAGCATTTTTTCTCGCCGTTATCGCTACCGTTGTGAACGGGATTCCACGGTCCCTTCTTCGGCCTCTCGCGAGCGACTTGCCTGATTTGCTAGGTCGCAGCGGCCAGCCAGCCGGCCACCGCATCAGCTCCTCCATTTACATTACCAAACCGTTGCAAGGATCATATCGCTCCGAGCGGTGCCGATTGGCTGTATTAGAGGACTCGATCCAGTAAAATTTGACGAGTGACGAAATGAAGCAAGGTGATTGCCCCATGGGCCCCCGGCTCTGGTACCCCATAGGCCCGACAGGCCGCCTCATTTCTTCCCGTCTGGCCCAGTATCAGACGGGCCCCAGATATTCACGCACAATACACGGGCAGACAGAATAATCGAATGGCCAAGATCCATAAGGCTAGGGCTCGCCTCGCCGCCAAGCGGATCACCGCGCGCCGCATGCACCGAAACTATTTGCCAATCGAAATCGACCCCGGACGTGTCACCTTCCTAACTAGGGATGAGGATAATGTCGACCTTGTCAGTCGACCTTCTGCATTTGTCAACATGACGATAGCGGTCCGAGGGCAACAAATGCTCATCTGACCTGCCTCTGTATATTTAATGTCTTCTCACCAGTTTCAGAAAATGGGGTTGAAACTCCCTCGCCTCAGCTATGACCTCCATCCCCCGCGGTCTGCACCTCTTTGCTGTGATATCATCACTCCCAGCCGGCCTCAGAAATGCGCAGCTCTATCGCTTTTGTGCTCGCGGGACTGGCCGCGTCCGTCTCGGCGGCCGTCCTCGAGGGACCCCGGGGCGACCGGGCCTTCTCGCTGGAGCCGGCGTCGTCCGCGGCCGTCGCGTATAACCCGGACTGCTACTATCTGTACCCCGTGGGAGTTCCGTGTCCGATCGAGGCTGCCACCTTTGACCAGCTCATAGACCACGACGACCCGGCCCTGGGCACCTTCAAGCAGCGCTACTGGGTGAACAAGGAGTTCTACGCCGGGCCCGGCTCGCCCATCGTGCTCGACGCCCCCGGCGAGAACGCCGCCGACTACATGGTCTGGTACGCGACCAACTGGACCCTCCCCGGCACTTTTGCGCAGGAGATCAAGGGCGCGGCCATCGTCATGGAGCACCGCTACTGGGGCGACAGCCTGCCCTTTGACAAGATGACGACCAAGAACCTGCGGTACCTCACACTGGATAACGCTATGCGCGACATCGTCTACTTTGCGCGCAACGTCAAGCTGTCGTTTGACAAGGACGGCTCGACGCACCCGGACAAGGCGCCGTGGGTCCTCTCCGGCGGCTCCTACCCGGGCGCGCTCACGGCGTGGATCAACCTGCTGCACCCCGGCACCTTCTGGGCGTACCACGCCACGTCGGCCGTGGTCGAGTCCATCGCCGACTACTGGCAGTACTACGTGCCCATCGAGTCGGCGATGCCGCGCAACTGCAGCAGCGACCTCAAGAAGATCATCGCGAACGTGGACGCGCAGCTGGACCGGGGCGACGAGGCGGCCAAGACGGCGCTCAAGGCCAAGTTTGCGCTCGCGGGCCTCGCCGACGACGACTTTGGCTACGCGCTGGCCGACGGCCTGCAGAGCTGGCAGGGCACGCAGTTCTACACGGGGCCCGGCAAGGTCGAGCTGTACGAGATGTGCGACTGGATCGAGGGCGTCGGCGGCGGCAGCAACGGGACCGGCAACCGGGTCCCGGACGACAAGGGCGTCGGCAAGTGCGCGGCCACGGCGAACCTCGCCCGGTGGTATAGAGAAGTCCACGTGCCGTGGGCCTGCAACGGCACCGCGTACTGGGCGGGCGCCGGCAAGGACAACGTGGCATGCTGGGACACGCACAACAAGACCAGCCCGTACTTTACCGACCGCAGCAGCCGCAACTCGTGGAACCTGCAGTGGCAGTGGATGCTCTGCAACGAGCCGTAAGTTTTTTTTTTTTTTTTTCTCTTCTCGGAGGTTTTGTTTCCAAGCAGCCGACGCCAGCTAACAATGTCTATTCCCCCCTTTTGGTAGCTTCCAGCTCTGGCAGGGCTCTTTCCCGGGCGACACCGGCCTCGTCTCTCGCTACGCGCCCACGCGGTACTTTCGCGACCAGTGCGAGCGCTTCTTCCCGGACGAGGACGGCTACACGTACGGCCTGAAGCGGGGCCGCACCACCGAGGACATCGTCACCAAGACGCGCGGCTGGGACAACGACGGCGCGAAGCGGCTGGTGCAGGTCAACGGCGAGTACGACCCGTGGCTCACGCAGACGGTCTCGTCGCCGCTCCGACCCGGCGGCCCGATGCGGTCGACCGAGGACGCGCCCGTCTTTGTCGTGCCCAAGGCCGCGCACTGCCCGGATCTGGTCATGAAGAACGTCAACACCAACGGGCCGCTGGGCGAGATTGCGCACCAGGTCATCGGCATCATTGCCAAGTGGGTAGGAGAGTTTTACGAGGAGAAGGGAATCCCGCAGCCCGGATTTTAGGATGATCTGGATGGAGAGCTGAGTGTGCTGTGATGATGCATAAGAGAAGGCAGAGAGAGAGCGAGAGCAAGAGCGAGAGGGGGGGGGGGGGGGGGGGGGGGGGTAGTTGTTGAGTGTGTCGGGCGCGCGCCTGGTAAATGTATCAATAGGCGTGCTTTTTTTTTTTTTTTTCATTCTCAGGAATATTATGAATTGAGAAATATAGTTTATACGCTCATTTGGCATTTGAAAAATACTGGACTAAAAAAAAGTCCAAAAAACCGAGACGAAAAGGCTTCTGTTACTGGCTGCCAAGTTGTGGCGCTTTTGCAGGATAAGTCGGCTTCTTGTGTTGATAAACTGTCCAACAGACATGACCGCGAGTACGGCACGAACTTTCATTCGCCTTCTTGGACTTTTCGGAGGATTGGTAAAGAATCAAGGATTAATAACAAAAATTATACAGGGTATTTCAGCTGGCGACCACACACAGTGATGAATGACTGCAGCCATCGTCTCCTCTCGACGCAACAGACAGCCCGTAAAGAGACTATAGATAGCATACAGAAAACTATAGATGGCATACAGAGAAGCCTATCCAATAGCCATTTTCATACCACCCACCAGCCATCCAGCGACCTCGATTTCCAAAGTCAGCTCACCTGTCAGCCCCCCCCCCTTTTGTGGCAGCTGGTGCGCCGAAAGCCTCAGCCAAACCCCCAAAGCCTAGTTATAAATAAATGGCCCCAAGTTCGGAGCCGAGATGCGTACAGGGTATGCAGATTCTCAAAGAGGAGAAGACTATGTGCAGGTAATCGATGGAATGTTTGTTCTGGCGGCGTGCACGTGCATAAGAAGGGGGGGTGCAGCCTCTGCGGCCGTCTGGTTCACTGGAAGGCTAGGAATAGCAAATAGCAAAAAAGGATGTGCACTATGATGGTGCGACGAAACACACAACGGGTCGGGATGGCCTGTTGAACTTGAGCAGCAAGACGGGTAGTTGCCGGTGTCAATGGCATGATTTGTGAGTGAGTGAGTGAGTCGGCGACTGGACAAAACGAGTTTGTATATTCATACACTGCAGCAACAACAACAACAACAAAGACTCGGTGGAACTGTGGCATGGCATGTCGAAATGTCCTGTCAAGGTATGAATCATCATTCGAATCAACCGCGGCCCCTGCCCTTTTGGCAACTCATCCCTTGCCCTTGGCCAACTCCTCCCTGTCTGCCTATCTTGATGCCGAATGTCTTGCCACACCACGAGATTGAACCACAGAGACACGGTCACACGTCATTGTCGAGATTTTCTTGCATGCCAAGACGCAAGCGGCAGATGGGCTTGCCCCTTTGATGCAAAAGCGGAAACTTGCCAAATATCCGTCGCCGACCGGGTGGTAGGTGAGACAGCGGCCTGGAGATTGCTGTACAAGTCGATCTATGATCTTGAAGGAGTATACGTTTGATCCAGGCGCGGATTTCGTTTCAATGCTTGTTTCTCAGCATTCATCTGAATCTTTTTAGAACTCCCCCCCCCCCCTGGTCTAGTTTTAGCTGCAGGCCTCATCTCCCCCCAGGCCAAGGAGGCTGTGTCTCAGTCGAACTTCCCTCCTTCGCCGTGGCCATGTCGCGGTGGGCCTGGACTTGAGCGACGGCGCGGGGTTGAGAATGGAGCGCGACTTGTTGACAGCAGGAGAGAGAGAGGGAGAGAGAAAGAGAGAGAAGGGGGAGAGAGAGAAGGGGGAGAGAGAAAGAGAGAAAGAGAGAGGAAACGAGTCTGGACAAAGAAGGGATGGAACCGGGAGTTTCATCTCCAAGGCAAGCAATTTACTCATGATAAAAACAAAGCCGGAATCCGGGCGGCCGACCAATAGAGAGGCTCAGATTGTCGTGAGAAGCCTCGGCTCCGCGTCGTACGAGACCCGTAATGTCTTGGGGTTTCTTGGCAAACAAGTTCCCGGCGCCGCCACGGCTTTTTTTGGGGGCCCGGCAGTGAGGCTCGGAGACGACCTACCGATGATGACCGGACAAGGGTTGGATTGGGTTGGGGGTTGGGTTGGGGGCAGAGGAGAGAATCCAGGCCAAAGTTGTGTGTTTCGCAGTGTCTTGATTTGAAAAAGTCCCCTGTTTTTTCGTTAAAAAAAAAGAAAAAAAAAAGAAAAAAAAAAAAGAGGGTATTGGCTGCATGAGATCGGATGTTGTGCGGGCGTATGAATGAGACAAGGGACTTTTACTGCAGACAGACAGCCTCGTTGAGCTGCGGGCGCCTCATCTTCAGAGGTACCTAGATAGATGGTGTGTGTGGTTGGCACGTAACTAGATGATGGCCCCCATGGGAAACAAAGTACCTGGCTTCCTGCTGCTTCCTAGGTAGAGAGTTGTGGCTTCAAATAGCTCGCAAGCCATCTTCAGCTACTGTAGATGCGCCCTCCCTCCCCGGACGCCGCCCGCCTTGTTTGACTTGCTTGTCTGTCCTGTCTTGTCTTGTTTGTTCCACCTCGGTTCCTCGGCGGGTCTCGCGTGTGAGTGAGCATGTGGCGTGGCTGTATTGTGTGTACCTTGACTCTGTATGATTATTATAAAATTGATTATTATTATTTGTGTGATTCGATGCATGGAATCGGTAGGCTGGGGTGGGCAAGACACGGTGTAACCGGCTGAGGGGAGGGGTCATTAGAATCAAATAGGATACCCTTCCCACCGACCGGGACAAAGCAGCGTGAATCGACCAACTATTCAGTTACTAGGTAGGGAATACTTACTAGTTAGTCGACTCGACTAGATGGTTTGCTTGCAGTGAGTGCCAAGGACACCTTCTAGACCCAAGTCAACTAGTTCGAGTCGGTGGCTAGTCTGCATGATAGCGCGCAAACAGCTGGGGCCGGCGGATGAGAATTAAGAATTAAGCATACATACTTATACTTGCTTGAGTGGTCCAGTTCCTTCCCCGCAATCTTGGCGGCTGGAGAGAGATGAGGTTGGTGGTGGTGGTGGGACTATCCATCTCATATGTGCCCTTGATTTCCCCCCAATTCCCCTCCATTCTCGGACAGACGACAGACGACAGACGACAGACGACGGACGACGGTCTGAGTTAAGTGTGATTACCTTCTCCGCCTCCTTGGACTCTGTGGGGAAGCAGCCAGAGTCGTGCACAGGGCTTGCAGAAGCTTGTCTTGGATGCCAACTAGCTCTTCGCTGCTTGTCCGACCCAAACGCATTCCCGAGACAAGACGCCGAAAAGGAAAATGGAAAATAAATGGGAGAAAAAAAAAGAAAACAAGTATATATAGAAGCGCCCGTTGCCCAACCCTCCCTCCCTCCCTCCTCGACCGCATAGACAGACAGGCCGACAGACAGATAGACAGACAAGCATCCAGACAGACTAGTCGTCGACCTTGCCTTGTCTATTTTTGCCCCTCGTCATTCTTCTTTCTCTGCTGGTTACACACGGAAACGTCGTGCTCGACTGTTGTTTACCCTCTTCAACAACAAAGGAGAAGACGGGACCAGCAGTACCAGAACAACTGAACTAAACTGAGCATCACACATAGCCTTGACCAAACATGTCCGCCGAACCCAGGCCCGTCGTCGTCGTCGGGGCCGCTGAAAAGGAAGCCTCCGACTTTGCCCACCTCGAAAAGGATGCCGGGAGCGCAAAGGTGCTCGCCGACGGCGATTCCGGCGATGAGCACGTCGCCTTCACCGAGGAGCAGCAGCGAAGCATCATGAAGCGCATCGATCGCCGCCTCGTCCTCACCGTCGGCGCCCTCTACTGCATCTCCCTCATGGACCGTGTGAATATGAGCGCCGCCAACATTGCCGGCATGGCCAAGGAGCTGGAACTGACGGGATACCGATATGTGAGACACAGCCCACCACCACCCTACCTGCCTGCCTGCCTGCCTGCCTGCTATCTGTCCATCTCCTACCCAAGCATTACCTGCCCAAGCATTACCTACCCAAGCATCTCCATAATAGACGCAACCACCATCATCATCACCTCCCTCCATGCTAACCAACACCTCTCGCATCCAGGCCATCGCAAACCTCGTCTTCTTCATCACCTACATCGTCTTCCAGCCCCCCTCCACCATCCTCATCCGCGGCATCGGCCCCCGTCTGCACCTCTCCGTCATCACCTTTCTCTGGGGCGTCGTCACCATCGGCATGGGCTTCACCAAGAACCACGAGCAAATCTCGGCCCTCCGCGCCGTCCTCGGCATCTTTGAGGCCGGCTTCTTTCCGAGTGCCGTGTACCTGCTGAGTACTTGGTACACGCGATGTACGTTTTCCTCTCGTTTCCGTCTCCTTCCTGTCTCCTGCCATCTGCCATCTACCATCTCCAGACCAAGTACAAGTACTGACTCTACCTCCCTCTACACACAGATGACGTCGGCAAGCGATACTCTGTCTTTTACATTGTTGGCTGTCTCGCCGCCGCCTTTTCCGGCATTCTCTGCTACGGGGTATGTCTGACCTACAACGTCTCCCTTCATTTACCTTTCATCGCCCCTATCCAAATCCGTAACTAACACGCGCCCGCCCCCCCCCCCCCCCCCTCTTTCCCTCCCCCCCCCCCCCCACAAACCACCCCGCCCCCCCCCCCCCCCCCTCTTTCCCTCCCCCCCCCCCCCCACAAACCACCCCGCCCCCCCCCCCCCCCCCTCTTTCCCTCCCCCCCCCCCCCCACAAACCACCCCGCCCCCCCCCCCCCCCCCTCCACCCCCCCCCCCCCCCCCCCCCCCAGCTCATGCAACTCAATGGCCGCGCCGGCCTCACCGGATGGCGATGGATCTTCCTCGTCCAGGGCCTCATGACCGTCACCGTCGCCACCATCGCCTACTGGCTCCTCGTCGACTTCCCCGACTCGGACCGGCCGACCTGGAAGTTCCTCAGCAAGCCCGAGCTCCGATGGGTCGTCTCGCGCATCCAGCAGGACCGCGGCGACTCGGCCGTCTCCAAGTTTGAGCTCAAAAAGTTCTTCGGCAACGCCCTCGACCTCAAGATCTGGGCCTTTGCCCTCATCTTCTTCAACACCACCACCATCACCTACGCCCTCGCCTACACCCTCCCGCTCCTCCTCATCGGCAACATGGGCTTCTCCGTCGGCCAGGCCCAGTGCCTCGTCGCCCCGCCCTACGTCTTCGCCGGCCTCGTCATGTACGCCAGCGCCGTCCTCGGCGACCGCTTCCGCCTCCGGGGCCCGCTCATCGTCTTCAACATGCTGCTCTGCCTCGTCGGCCTGCCCGTCATGGGCTGGGCCCGGAGCGCCGGCGCCCGCTACCTCGGCGTCTTCCTCGTCACCGCCGGCGCCAACTGCAACGTGCCCACCATCATGGCCTTCCAGGCCAACAACCTCCGCGGCCAGTGGAAGCGCGCCTTTTGCAGCGCCACCCTCGTCGGCTTCGGCGGCATAGGCGGCATCGCGGGCAGCCTCATCTTCCGCGAGCAGGACAAGAAGACGGGCTACAAGCCGGGCATGTACGCCTGCATCGCCTGCGCCGCCCTCAACATCCTGCTCGTCGTCGCCTGCGACTTGGGCTTCAAGTACGCCAACGACAGGGCCGACAGGGGCGGCAAGGTCCCGGAGAGTCACGAGGACGACGACGCGCCAGACTTTCGCTACACTTATTAGTGGTCGGTCGGTCGGTCGGTCAGTCGTCTGTGTGCCGGGCCTTTTTGTGTGTGTTGGCCTCGATGGATGTTCAGGGGGGGGGGTGTATGTGTTGAATGAATAATGGTCAATGCCTCGTCAATAAATTTATCAATTTCTCTCAATTCAGTTTGTAGATGTTTTGAACAATAATTACATCTTTCGATACCTCGTCAGTTTAAATCATCTCCTTCTCCCAAGTCTCTATTCCTTCACGTCCCGATTGCATCAACAGCCAAGAGATTGCCCCATCAATCTCGACATCCAAGGACCCCTTGCTCTATTAGCTCTTCAGAGTCTAAATATAGTCTACGTGAAACCTAGAAAAAACAGTATTGCCGAATCAGGCAGTTACAATCCATCTAGCTCTCGGCATTGGTTCGACACCTCGTTCATTCGGCTCATGGCTGATTACAGGTTCAACTTGTGCAAAACGAACCATGAACCTTAACTCAGCCGCCAGCAACTAATTCAACTCGTTGGAACTTTTGATGCTTTCAACACAAGGTCCGGGTGGGGATCTGGCAGGAACCAGCCAAGTCAATGGCGGTGCTGGTGTTGGGCAGCATCAATTGTCTCGGCTTATCGTTGACGATATCGATTGCGCAAGGATAGGCTCACGCAATCCATGCAGAGATTGACTTATCGTTCCTCTGACTCTCTGACACCAGGATTATTACTTTCCCTGTGGCCATCGGCGGAGCGGAGTAACAAGACAGACGTCTGACAGGTAAGTTAGACAAGCCTAGCGTTGAACTTTGTAAGATGGAAGATAGGGAACTCGATCTCGTAGCTGGGCTTACAACAGTTGCGAATGCTCTTCGACACGACTCCGGAAACACGGAAAATGAAATGAATCCTTCTTCATCTCCGAGTCTCAACAGATCTAGAAAGTGGTGTTGACACCTCTTTGCACACAGTCTGTGAAGCAACTGGCCGGGACTCGCGGCCACGCTTTGATACAGACTAATAATAAGTGACCAATACCATTCCGACCGGGGCGCTCTCGGCAACGCCATTTCGGAACCTGTCGATGTGACAGGCAGCTGTCCTCTCTATACCACGGAGTCGCATGTCCAGAGCTGACGTCTTGACAAGGACCCGATGCCTCTCCCCGACAAGCCTACCTGCCTCTTTCAACCAAGTTGACGCATCTTTGCGTGTTGTTTCTTGCTTCAACAATCAGCCGTCTTGCGCCATATCGCAAGCCACAGCAAGGGGAGACCGGGGGGGGTTCCTGAGCACGGCCGGCACCGTCAAACACCACCCCCCAGCCCAGATGTCTTGTCAGCAGATGCCGTGGAGAACCGGGACAAGAGCTGAATTGCCCGATTTGGCAGGTGGGAGAGGCGATTCTGCGAGTGATTGGGTCGACGCTGGGAACGATTGGGCACGATGACACGCCAGCGATTTGCACCGAGGAGCACGCAACCAACCCCTCTCGCGGCAAAGCTTCGTCTCTGTCCGGATAGAACGGCATCGCGGGATGATGTTGGAAGCAAGAGCTTTCGAGCTTTCAAGTCGATAAGCCTGCATTATTGTCTTTGAAGACGGAGAACGGGAACTTTGACGACCATGTCCTCGAGGCCATCTTTGACTATATAACGGTCAAGCCCTCGCCCCCGTGAAATCCAAGAAATTGTAGAAAGACATCAGACAACACAATACCAAAACCAACCCACTTCCACAGCAAAAACCATCTCATCTCACAGAGCTCCCACAACAAAAAAAAAATCATGCGCTTCGCCTCCCTGTCCATCATCGTGGCGGCCGATGCCATCTTGGCATCCCCCGTCGAGCGCGCTGCCAAGCCCAAGCCCGCCACCGTGCCCTTGAAGCATGTCATCAAGACCGGCTCCGCGAGCAGCCTGATCCAGCGCGGCCAGGCCCGTCTCAGCCACATCAACGGCAACGCTGCTGCCAAGACCGCAGTCGGCCTCGTTGATGCCTCTTCCGGCCCTGCTGAGAATGACGTCGTCAGCTACGTGGCCTCGGTCGCCATCGGCAACACCAACTGGAACCTGATTGTCGACACTGGCTGTAAGTTCACTTCTTTCAAGAAGAAGAATTGAAAAGGAGAAGAGGGAGAAGAAGAAGAAAAGAAGAAGAAGAAAAGAAGAAGAAGAAGAAGAAAAGGAGAAGAAAAGAAGAAGAAGGAGAAGGAGAAAAGAAGAAGAAGAAGGAGAAGAAGAAGGAGAAAAGAAGAAGAAGAAGAAGAAGAAGAAGAAGAAGAAGAAGAAGAAGAAGAAGAAGAAGAAGAAGAAGAAGAAGGAGAAGAAGAAGAAGACAAAGATAATTCCCCCAACCCAAATCACCATCCACTAACACGCTCACCAGCCTCCAACACCTGGACCGGCGCCCAGAGCTCCTACGTCCCCCACTCCACCGGCAACGCCACCGGCGGCTCCGTCTCCGTCAGCTACGGCTCCGGCCAGTTCTCCGGCAACGAGTACGTCGACAAGGTCAGCTTCGGCGGCCTCACCGTCCCCTCGCAGTCCATCGGCTCCGCCACCAGCTCGTCCGGCTTCTCCGGCGTCGACGGCATCCTCGGCCTCGGCCCCGTCGGCCTCACCCGCAACACCGTCTCCAACGCCGCCACCGTGCCCACCTTCCTCGACAACCTCTACGCCCAGGGCGCCGTCCCCACCGAGGTCCTCGGCGTCTCCTTCCGCCCCGAGTCCGGCGCCGACACCGCCGACGTCAACGGCGAGCTCACCCTCGGCGGCGTCGACGCGTCCCGCTACACCGGCGCGCTCACCTACGTGCCCACGCTCAAGTCCGGCGCCGCCGCCGCCGCCGCGTACTGGGGCGTCAGCATCGCGAGCTTCGCGTACGGCGGCACCACGCTGGCCTCGGGCGCAACCGGCATCGTCGACACGGGCACCACGCTCGTCTACATCCCGAGCGCCGCGTACAGCAAGTTTTTGAGCGCGGCCGGCGGCAAGACGGACGCCAGCTCCGGGCTCGCAGTCTTCACGACGAAGCCGACGGCAAACTTTGCCATCACCCTCGGCGCCACCACGTACAGCCTGACGCCGGCGCAGTACCTCGTGCCGGCGGCCGAGTACGGCTTCTTCGGCCTGGCGTCGGGCAAGTACTACGCGTGGATCAACGACGGCGGCAGCAGCGGCGTCAACACCATCATCGGGCAAAAGTTCCTCGAAAACTACTACTCCGTCTACGACACCACAAACGCCCGCATCGGCTTCGCCAAGGCGGCCTGAAGTGAGAGAGAGAGAGAGAGAGAGAGAGTGCTTGCAGTGCCGAGGAACCCCAGGTGAATTGCGATGGGAGGCTGGGGTCCATGACCAAGACGAGTATTAGAGACTCAGTAACGCGAAAACGATGGAATCTTTGACAGAAGCTATACAATTATATTTCAACCTTGACCAACTCCCCGACACACACACACGTCAACGTAGAGCCGGCGTCCGCGTTGGTTGTGAGGCGCAGCTGTCCTCTGGTGTGGCCTGGTTCGGCTAGTCAGAGCCTATTGGTTTTTCAGCCGCACTTGGCCTGCTAATAAATTGCCCAACCTGGAAAAGTTGATACGGGAATAGCATCATCATGAGCTTATCAAGGCTGCCAGGGCTCACGACGCATGCCACGGAGTACCTGAGTAGGCTGTTATAAATCAGGGTGCGCCCAGTCTATGTATGTAGCCTCACATCCAATTCAGGACCCTTTCCAATACCCAACACACAATATTTCTCACAGCGACAACCAGAATGAATAGTCAACCGACCCCCGGTGCTTCACCAGCGTTGCTGAGCAGTCTAGACATAGACAGCCTGTCCATGCGGCCCACGTCTCCGTCGCCGTCCAGAACTGCGTCGGAGCCGAGCATACCTAGCGAAAACAAAGTCCGCTATGAGAAACTCTTTCTGCAAGAATGTCGGGGCAAGCCGTACTTGATAGGCATTGACGCTGCCGTCATTTTTCTCGCCAGTCACTTGCACAAAGATGTGCTCTCAGATATATGGGAACAGGCAGACGTCACACGCGATGGCAGATTTTCTTGCCATGAATTTTGTCTGGCCATGTGGCTGATAGATCAGGCGAGGGCACGTCATCCTTCAGCGTCACAACCTCAACATCCGGTGCAGAATGTACCTGCGTCAAGTCACCAAGACACGAGTTCCTGGACACAACCGCCAGCCTATACTCAGCAAACGTCTTATTATCCCACGCCCATCAATCTACCATATGGAGGCATACAGTCCGCCGGGCCGCTGCCACAGGTAACGGTGACGGATGCGCCTGGGCATGATCCATACAACCCACAAGCCATTGAGAAGCGCGAGATGCTCGAACCCATGATCTGCCAGAGCTGTGATGCCGGTTTAGTCCCCGGCAACATTGCGTACTGTTGTGACGCTTGCGACGCTGGAGTGAGCACCTTTTGCGAGGCGTGCCACCACGTCGGCGGGAGATGCTACCACGTGGTTGCACCCGCAAAGTTGGAAGCCGGCAAAAAGCTCAAAAATGAGGACAAGGACGGCGACTTTGGCTTCGGCCTCAAGTGCGATGGGTGCAGAGCTAAGCTCAAGGACGGCGCGATATGCTGGCACTGCAAGCGCTGCTTTGACCCCAACTTCTGTGCAGATTGCTGGAGACGGCGCGACAAGCGCTGCAAGCATGCAACCTGGGGCAAGGTCCAGCTGCGTCGGGTCGGCAAGCCTTCGGTGTCGACGGATGATATCCTCGACGGTCTCGACGTAGTCGGCACAATTTTCGGGGGATAGCGACGGACAGGGCGGACTCGGAGCCACGAGTAATTGGGATGGCGGCTTGCCATCGTCAGAGGCATGCAGACCGACACGGACGTGATTCGAGATTGCGGGCTGTATAAGTGTACCACAGAGGGGTATTGGCAATAGACTCGGCGGCGCCTCATTTGTAGGGTGGCTTGTCAATGTCGGTCGGCTTGCCGCGTGCCTGATTGCGAAGTTCGTCAAAGAAGTGCTTGACAAAGCTGCGAGCTCGGTCGGGCGCGTCCGGATCCGCTACATGCAGACAAGTCATCAGTAGCCTAATAATGCGATGGAAACAATCTCGAATCCAAGAAGAAAAATCATCTGCGTACCAGTAGCTTCGCCAGGGGCCAGCGGCTCGTGCGGCAGGCGGCCGTTTTGCTTCTCGTCGATGAACCTGTGGATGCGGCCGACACCGCGATGAAACCCCGGACGGCGAAGAATCTAGCCAGAAGTCGGTTAGCAAATGCATAGTCTGTGTACGAGGAAGCTTTGTAGCAATAAAGGCAAACACACAGCGGCGACGATGCGATCCTGTGGACGGGGTTAGCAAACGGCCACGGAAATGGGCTTATTCTGGGGACAGCGTACCTCGAACGCGTGAATGATGCGCATAGCCCAGACGAAAGGGTGCGCCATGATTGATTGAGTTTATATATATATATGCAAGAACGGAAAAAGGCGCGTCGTTAGAATATCGATGTAGTCTGTTACATGGTTGGGTAGGTGGAAAGAAAATGAGGCAGGCGCTAGCCGTGCTCTGTAATCATAGGTCAGAGATAACCTGACCGAGCTCCACACAGTTGACTTGACCGAGTGTGTTACGGTAGAACATAGTCACCTACAAGGGATGTACTAGTTAAAGAGTGCGCAATCGCCATTTGCTATATATTTTTAACATGCTATTGCCAGGGACAGTAAAGACCAATTTTGACCTTGACCATATCAAATTTAGAGACTATCAGCGGGAAGTCCTCCAATATTGTCAACGCTGGGTTCAAGGGGCGTGTGTGTGTCCCCAAAGCGTATTCGCGGCTGGCAGCGGCCTTGAGGATGCTCCCCGCTTACACCCGCCCGTGCTGGAGCAGTCATGAGTATTCCCGAAATAATTCAGCGAGTGTCGTGATTCAGCGAGTGTCATGATCTACGCAGCTAGGGAATTGCTGTCTACAATATGCCCGCTGATGAGTGCCCTGCATTGACTTCAGCACCATGGCTAAACTCTCTGCAGCCTGGACACGCGCATCCAGTACAGTACTGGGACAGCGACGGCGATGGCTAGAGCAAAGGCCTCGCCCATACGCAGAGCAGGACGTGGGGAGGGTTGAGCTTCAAGGGTGGTGTTAGTCAAGATTGAATGAGCGAACGATTCTTGCCCACCTTCTTGCCGTACGTCTTTTAGCAAGTCATCCACAGTACGGTACTGCCCATTCCAGCACTTGAAGATGACGGTTCCCAAAACCGGAAGTGATTCCAGAGTGTGTAGATGGCCCCCTGGGCCAGTCAGGGTCTCCGATGTGGGTTTTTGGCCGGCGATCAACTCGTAGAATGTAGACCCAAGGGCAAAAATATCACTTTGCTCCGATGGATTCTTTGTGTCAGGGTGATGATGGCCGTCTTGGTACCATACCAGGCAGGGTTCGCCATCGATGGACGACCCCCCAAAATCTCCCACCATGCCATTCAGGTTCTTGTCAAGAAACACATTATTGCAAGATATATCGCAGTGCAGGATGCCCTTTGAATGGAGGAGAGATATCCCCTCTGCGGCTTGTCTTGCCCATCGGAGTTTGACCGAGAGAGGAGTCGCCCTCCGCTGAGACCGTAGATACGAGCGGATTGTACCATGGGGCGCAAATTCCAGAATAACCAGATTGTCCATCTTACCATAGTACTTCAGTATTGTTTCTGGCCAGGGATCATTGCCCAGTCCCAGCCGCTCGTAGACGGCAACCTCTCGCTCCCTATCCTTGTCGTTGCCGGAGGTGTAACATTTCGCGACTGCGTCTAGTCGAAAGACCCATGACGAAAGGCCAGCTCCAAGAGTTTGGTTGTCGGAAATGGAGTTTGGGATCGGTAAAATCGACTCTGTGAAAGTTGTCATCCTGAGGGTGCAGGAAAAGCCAGTTTTTAGCGACCCCTGAGTGAGAGCAATGTCACGGTATGTATTGCATGTATTAGTACTGTGTTGTTTGTAGCGGCCACCGCGGGCCGCAGTATTGTTGATCCGCGTTGCATGCATTCTCTGGGATAAGAAAAAGCAATTCCCCCTCCCCAAACGAAATATTCGGGTAGAGAAAAGCCAATTATCCGTAGTCAGGGTTCAATTGGAAAGCACCTCTCCGTATTACAGACATTGCGCTGTGTACGAAGTTTCCAGCATCCTTGTCCTCCACTCTGCTGAGGACAAACTAGCACCTCATGCCTTGCCTTCAGCTTGTCGTAAAAGGAGTCAGATGAAGTAATGACTTCACCGGCTCGAGCAGCACGAACTAATGGTCCTACATTATCTGGAGAACGAAATCAGGCCTTCACACCAAGATTCAAACAGTTCATTGGTTGTCTCAGCACTACGTGGCAACGCCTTTGCCCTTGGGCTCGCGACAATCGAGCGGTAGAGCAGGGTGGAGAGTCTGTCTGACGGAAAGCCTCGAAAGTAAGAAGTGTCATTTTACAGATGGATGCCAGACGCCTGAGAGTAATACCATATTCACAAGGTCACCTTGTACATCGTTCCTTTTCCGCCTCCAGCTGCCTCCTCTCCTGCCGGATCCTTCTCTTCTCCGCAATCTCAGCCAGCTCTTTCTGCCTCAGATGCTCGTCCAGCTCGGCCTTTGTCGTCGCAGACACCACACCGGGATCGTAATTCGACCTCGCAACCCATTTCCCCCGCCCCTCGACATCTTCCAGTCCGTCAACTTCCTCCAGGAATGCGTTCAGTCTCTCCAGGCTGGCCAAGCAGATCCAACCTCCGAATATTTTCGTGCAGTTACCTCCGGCCGCCACGGGTTCGAACTTGAGAAAGTACTCGCACAACGCCTCCGCGTCTGGAGGTGCCAGCAGAGCGGCGCCCGGTAGATCAACCTTGGCTTGGAACGGATACTTTTCTTTGGGAGAGGGATATCGCTTGCGAAACAAGTTGTCCTTGTTCATCCCCAACCTTTTCCGTGACTCGAGCCGTCTCTGCTTGGCGCGGTTGGAATGGTATTCACCGCAAGTCTGACGGATATCCTCGCCTCGAGGTTGGTAAAACAAAAGTATGACAAGGGCACAGATGGTCCGCATCGCATCGTTCCCCGCGTTGTGTCTCTTGCTGTTCTTGGCAATAGCTGGACAGGTTCGTTGATAGCCAAATGCAATCAACGTATTCTGTAGACTCGCTGCTTGGGACGTTTTCGTGAGGTCTCTGGTCAAATCCTGGACATCTACCCACGAGGTGAAGCAGCGGAGGAATCGCGGATAATGGTGAGATGAGGTAAGTTTACGTTGAGGATACGCGCCAAGCTTTCAAGGGCGGGTAAGGTTCAGGCACACCTTTATTTTGTCCAAAGTTTCATTCCATGTGTCTAATAGAGACTAAAGTTTGTGATTTGGACATGGCGTTTGTGATTTATACAAGTGTTTTCGATGCGATGCAAGCCCGTTCCAAGGTTTGCTCAGGCAGAGGTCATCTCATCACATCACGCACTCCAGAAAAAGGAAATTTTCAACACTTTAATTGAATTAGGGGAATGCATGTTTCATTTCTAACTTTTAACAGCGACCTGCGCAGCCATTCCTGCCCAATCCCGCCCTGTCGGATTCTTCAGCCACACCATCATCAGGCCATTTACAAGGCGACGCGCTTGCCGAGGAACGGGGTGAGGTAGTCCATCTTGCCCAGAGGAACGCCCTCCTTGCGCAGGATGTTGTAGGCGGTGGTCAGGTGGAAGTAGAGGTTGGGCGCGGCATAGCCGGCGTTGTAGGCGAGGCCGGACATCTGGGCCGTCTTGCCGGGGCCGAGGCCGACCGTGACCTCCTCGGTGGCGCGAGTGTTGACCATCTCCTTGCTCGCCTTCTCCAAAGCAGCGCGGGACTCGGCGATGCGGGCGTAAAAGTCGGCAAAGCTCTTCATGTTTTTCTCGGTGGCGGGGGGCTCCTGGCCGGTGAGGCGGCTGGCGAGCTTGGTTCCCAGATCGGTGACGATGTAGACCTGGAAGGAGAGGGGGAGCATGTCTTGGTGGATGCGGGCCTCGGGGAGGGAGGCGGCGTTGGGGGCCGACTCGGCCTTTTTGAGGATGGCAGTGAGGCTGTCGAGGACCTCGAGGGCCTGGCCGATGGAGACGTCGTAGAAGCTCATGGTGGTGAGGTGTGAAGAGGGATGTATGGTGAGTGTTGTTGTGTAGTGCGTGGTGTGGGTGTATAGAGTGTAAGTGAAGAGGAATGAAGGGGTTGTTGAGGTTGATGTGATGGATGAAGAAGGTTGGAGATGATGCAAGAGGGCAAGCTCAGGGCTTTATATATACATGTCATATGTCATACACGGGCAGGTCCTTGCCAACAAACCCCTCGTCCTGGTAGTACGTACTTATGTAGGTAGATAGGTAGGGAGGGAGGGAGGTAGGTAGCTCTCTCCTAGAGACCAGCCGGTTGTCTAATAAGTGACCTGTCGAGGTTGGGTTACCATGAGCTACTTGGCTGTTAGCTGCACGGTCTGATCCGCTCAAGGCCATGATAGCTTGTGAATCCACATGTTACCGCGACTTGACAACGTGTAAGAGGTTGAGATGGCCTCTGTCCGTCCAAGTCCCAACTCCACATCGCAGCCCAGCGCAGCCCACATTGCATGCATCGCTAGCATGGCCATTGGGTGGACGGTGCAGCAGTGACACGAACGTGTTTACTAATTCTCCATGTGGTATCTGGCAACGAGTTGACTAATTAGAAAGAAAAGGAAAGTTGAGGATGGGTTTCCCCGCAGCACAGGGGGGGCGTCAGAGGTGAGACGGCGGCGGCCTGTCGGGGAGGAGGGGAGGAGGGGCTCGGTTTGTCGCCAGTCAGCCTCTTTTGTATTAGACGGTCGCATTATCGGGTCGTGGTCGTGGTCGTGGTCGTGGTCGTGGTCGTGGTCGTGGGTCGATCCGAATCCTACTGCAATAAGATGGAATGCTCATGTTAAAATACAAATTCGCCTCAACAGGAAAATGTGTACCTGATTGTTGACGAGCTCGCGGCCAGGACCTATGACGCCTTGACCAGTAATTTTTGCTGCCAACTTGGAGAGACTACCTAGGTACCTCCTGTACTGTACCTGCCTGATTACCTAACTACCAGGTAACCTACCTACCTATGTACATAGGTAGGTAGTTAGTTAACAGGTAGCACCATCACTATATTTTCTTGACAAACACCTGCAAAGCTTCCATCTAATGTCACATTACAGCACCCTTGTATGGACGGACAGCTGCGGAGTTTCTTTCAGGCTCCGCCCGCCAAGACTGAGAGGGGAACTACTTGTTTGTCCGTCTTCTGTCTTCTTTTTTCGGCTGACAAATGCAAAATGCAAAACGCCAAACGCAAAATGACGGGTCAACAACTGACACGTTGCAAAACAAAGACAAACTGACCAGGTACTAGTTAGTTGGGCTTGGCATCAATCGATCTACAACGGGTACGGAGTACAAGATCTCGCTCTCCCTCATTGCGCAGCTACCGTGCATTCTGGTTTCCCTTGTTCTCCTTTCCCTTTTCCCTTTTCTGCTCCTCATCCAGGATCGGTCCTCTTCCTCTCAGAACCCAACAACCGCCCTCTTCCCCTCAGAACCCGAGAATCGCATTCGCCTCCGCCACCACCTCCCGCTGCCCACCCGTCGCCCCCGGCCCCGCCTCCAGCCTCTCCAGCCCCATCGACCGGAGCGCCTCCGTGCCCGCCCACCCCCGCAGCGCCGCCTCGTCCGGCCGTCCCGCGTGCCTCGCCTCCCCCTCGCCGCCGGGAAAGTCCGGGCCCGGCGTGCCATTCCGCCACGCCTCGCGCTGCCGCGCCACGTACCGCGCGTTGGCCGCCGTCACCGGGCACACCGGTATGTACAGCACGCTCGAGTCCGACGCGCCCCGGTGCTGCTTGTCCACCGCGTGGATGGCTGCTCCTGGTTAGCGACGACAAAATATCTCCCATCTTCGGGGTGGGGCAAAGAAGAGAAAAGAAAGAAGAGAAGAGAAGAGAAAGAAGAGAGGAGAAAAAAAAACGCAGGAGTCGCACTTACTGTCACAGTGCCAGGCCACGAAGTCGCCCGGCCAAATCTCCGGCACGTGCACCATCGTCCGCCCGAGCTCCAGGTGCGGATGCAGCTCCTCCGTCAGCTCCTGCCCGTGTCCCGGGCTCGCGCCCTGCAGCTCGCTCGTCATCCGCGCCTCGTCCAGCAGCGCCCAGTTCCCCTCCTCCAAGTAGTCCCCCCCGCGGCCCGCCGCCTGCTCCTCCTCCTCCTCCTCCCCGCGCCTGGCCGCGAAGAACGGCCGCAGCAGCACGTACGCCGTCGCCCGGTGCATCAGCGGGTGCACCAGCAGCGTGCCCTCGCCCGGCCCCGTGCGGCTCATGCTCAGCCAGCCCTGCCACGCGCGGAACGCGGAGCACGCGCCCAGCCCGTCGTACCGGTTGCTCACCGCGCCGACCCGCCGGCTCGCGTCCCACGCGTCGCTCGCCTCCCACGCGCCCGCGAACACGGCGTCGTACGCGCCGCCCAGCCCGTAGCCCCCCGGCTCCCACCGCTCCACGCTGCCGCCGTCCATGTGCGGGCCCAGCGCGAAGCTGGCGTCCCCCGGCTGCCGGATGCGCAGCCGGTCCGCGTAGGACAGCGGCGTCCCCAGCGAGATCGGACTGCGCCGGTCCGACGCGTGCCAGAGGAGGTCGCCGCCCATGAGCTGCCGCTGCACGCGCAGGAAGTTGGGGTGCGAGCGGGCCTTGAGCTGCGGCGCCGACCAGTAGAGCTCGTACACTTGGGGGTTGTCGGCCGGGAAGGCTGTTTTCGTTCGGGGTCAGCAAAAACTGAGAGATTCATCGCTCGCGTAAAAGACATTGTTGTGACAGGATGAAGCTGTAGGCCTTTTTTTCTCTGGATTGGTTCACGCACCTCTGGTCCATGGATTCCTCCTCACGTAGTCCTCCACCTCCTCCTTGTAAGCCCTGGCCTCCGCCTCGGGCACCACGCCCCGTACGACCACGACGCCGCGCTTCTTGATCTCGTCCCTGAGGCTCCTCAGCCCGCCCTCCAGGTTCGCAAACTCGACCTGCGGGACGACGTCGGACCCCTTCTGCGCGATGATCTCATTCTCCCGCCGCAGGTCCCGCAGCAGGCGGTTCCAGCTGTCCGTGATCTGCTTCTCCCGCCCGCGGATCAGCTCGCACTTGAGCTCGCGGTACCGGTCCGGCAGCGGATCGCGCTTGGCGCCGGACAGGGACACGAAGGCGTCCGAGATGTCGCCCTCCTTCTTGGAGGACTTTTGGACGGCCGCGCCGCCGCCGCCGCCGCCGGCCGCGACGGTGGCGGTGGCTAGGGTGCGGTGCTGGGACTTGCTTACACAAGATCGCAACATGGCTAGGGACAAGGGAAGAGAAAAGAAAAGTATTGAAATTGGGGATTAAATGAATAAGTATTTCTTCGGCGGCCAAGAATTGATAAGATGGTAGAGAAAACGGAGCGTTCAAGTCGTGACGGTCAAAAAGGTTGCTGGAGTTGTCCTTATATACCAATAAAGTTTCCGTGCGGGAGTTCCTGATTAAGGAAGTCCGCCCCCAGACAACAATCGACTTGACACTTCCGCCCGCACGCCAAGTCGGAAGACAAGAAACAAAAGCTCCGGGTGCTTCTTCAGAGCAATCCATCAATCTTGTCCTTTTTCTGGGCATCGCAAAATCTGGCAACCCCTCTTGCCGACCCGTGCAGGGCTGGTACGCTGCCCCCCCCCCCCCCCCCCCCCCCCCCCCCCCCCCCCCCCCCCATGGCACGTCGCAGCCCAAGCTCGCTGCACCCCTCGCCCAACCAAAAAAGGCTGCTGCCATGCACACGGCTGCTTTGTAGATTTTACATGACATTGGACGACGGAAGGGGAGGCACCAAGTTACAGAGGGGGCGTATTCGCGGAAGCAATCGAGTTCAAGCGGCAAATGCACAACAAGATGGTTTGGCAAGTTTGCCGGGTCCCGTCCATACCAAGAACCAGATACTGGAAGAGCATCAATTCAAAAAAAGTAAATAGAAAAAAAGAAAAAGGACAAGATATTGAAAACAGAAAAAAAAAAAGAAAGAAGGAAGAAAAACTCGCTTTTCCCCATAACAAAACAACAAAGTTTGGTTTGGTTCTTTGTGTGCAATAATTGATGCCGCGCATGTTAAGTCGTAAATGATGAGTATTATACAAAGGCAGCCAGCCGCATGGAAGACCAAGGAGCAGCCCCGGCCGAAAGTTACTGCGTTCCCCTTAAAACAGCGCCCCTGACGAGGAAACAATTCAACATAAAGATGCAGCAGAATAAGAGAAATACACTCGGCAACACACCAGCCCTTGTCCTCCAAAAAAGACGTTTCGTCCTTCCACAGCCACCCTTCACAGCTTACCGCAGCCCGACGCAGTGGCCGCCGCGCTACTCCGCCAGCTGCCTCCGTTGGATCTTGCTGCGGAGGCCCTTGTTCTCCTCCTCCAGGTCGCCCAGGCGCTGGCGCGCCGCGTCGCGCTCCTGCGACCTCCTCTCGCGCTCCGTGCTCAGCTTCTCCTCCAGGTTCTTGAGGCGCAGCATCAGCGGCACGTTCTTGTAGCTGCTGCCGCTGCCGCTGCCGCTACCGCTGCCGCTGCCGCTGCCCGTGCCCGTGCCCGCGGCCGCGGTCGCCACGTCGCCGCTCTTGGCGACCTCCATCCCGAGGCTCCCGCCGGCGTCCGACCCGGTCGCCGCCTGGCTGCCGCGATGCACCGACGACGGGATGCGGCTCTCCCTAGAGCCGCGCAACGATCCGGCGCGCTCCTTATCGCGCTCGCCGGGCCCGCGGTGGACCGCGGGCGAGGGGGAACCTCCGGAGGGCGAGTCGCTGCCGTGCTGCGCCGCCGCCCGCGCGCGGACGCTGGTCGCCGTCTTGAGCGTCTCGTACTCAACCTTGAGCTTCTGGTACGCGTGCTCGACGCGCGACAGGCGGCCGCGCAGCTCCTGGGATGTCATGGAACCCATGGCGCCCGATGCGATTTGGTTGCGGACCAGCGACTCGACGCGGTCGAGCCGCTTCGACCGCGAGTCGAGGTTGTTCTCCAACGCCTGGTACTCCCGGGTGAGGTCCCGCTCGACCGAGGTGATCTTGCCCTCAAACGACTTGAGCATGTTCTCAATCATCTTGATGGCGGCCATCAGGTTCTTCGTGAAGCCCGGCAGGCGGCTCGAGATGACCTCGACGCTCGGTACGGCCTGCTTGTCAACCAGCGTATGGCTGTGCGCCCACTCCCGACCGCACAACATGCTGAGGCGCTTCCAGAGCTGCAGCAGGAGCTCGTTGCGCTCCATCAGCTGCTCTCGCGCACTCTGCTCCAGCATGGCAAGCTTGCGGCGCTCCTGACCCCGCGTGCTCTCCAGCTCGGCAATCCGCACATCCTGCGTACTGGCAGTGCGGGACAGATGCTGGTGCGTCCTCTGGAAGGTCTCGTAGTCGGATTTGGTGTGTCGATGAGCGAGCCTCTCCTTCTCCAGCAATTCGTTGGCCTTTTGGCTTTCCAGGCCCAGCGATTCAAGCAGTGCATCGCGCTGCTTGATGAGACGATCCTTCTCAACGACAGACGCCTTGGCGACGTCAAGTTCCCGAACAGTGTTCTCCAGGTCACGTTGGATCCTGGCAATCGACCCCAGGAGGGATGACCTTGTGCCGTTCAGATCGCCCAGCGTGACGCGAAGATTATTCTCAAGTTCTTGCAGGCGCTCCTTCCAGGCAGTTGCCTCGACTTCGCGTGAAGACAGGCTCTTACGCAGTCTCCGAGCTTCGTCCTTTGCGGCAGATGCCTCGCGGTTGAGCTCATTGACAAACTGCTGCACTTCTTCCTTCTCCTGGTTCGCCACCATCTCTCGCTGGGCGCGTTCCTGCTGCAGCCGCTCGTCGAGTTCCCTGGCTCTGTCCTTTTCATCACGCAAGCTTTGCTCGGCGCTAGCAATGGCGGCTTCCAGATCGCCGATACGAATCTTGTCGGCTTCCTGCTCTTCGCGCAAGAAGGCAATCTCGCCCTGTGAAGATTCTTGCTGCACAGACAGGCGGCGGTTCTTTTCTGATTCTTCGCTGAGCTTCAGCTCAAACGCTTCCAGTTCGCGGTTCGAAGACTCAATCTCAGCCTCGAGTTGCTGGATTCGTCGCACTTTTTTATTTTGTTCGTCCTCCAAGCCGACAACCGACTGGCTCATTTCGCGCATGGCATTCTGCAGAGCGTCAAAGTTTTCTGCTCGATCGGCAAGATCAGCTTGTAGTACTTCGATTTCTCTGTGGCACCGTTCAATCTCTAGGTCCAATGAATGCACTTCAGATTGTGCCTCCAAGCGTAGAGTCTCAAAGTCCTCCTCGAGTCGGCCGTTCTCCTGAAGCGCAGTGTCTCGCTCGGTCTGTAGCGCCACGAGGTCATGCATAGCAGTATCGAGCTCCTCCTGTAGAGACACGATTGCATCTTCAGCCTCTTGCTTTCCAGCCACAGCCATGTTGAAATCGGCCACGTAAGTCTGCAGCTCGCGTTGTAACTCTTGATTGGCCATCTTGGCCTCGCTCATGCGATCTCTAGCTTCTGCCAGTCTGTTTTCCAACTCTTCGCGCTCCGCATCTTCGACTGCAGTGGGCAGCGTAGGTGCACTGGCGCGAGAAGGCGACTCATAGCGCGCCCCGGCCCTGGATGCGGAGCGCTCGAGGATGCTGTCGGCTGTCGAGACGGCACCGCTACGGCCTTGGGAGATTTTGAGATCCTCAATTTCCTGCTGCAGGCGATCCTTTTCGCGATTGCGCGATGTAAGCATGGAGGTCTGCGCCCCGACTTCTCGACGCAGCTCCGCATTCTCGTGCCGCAACTTCTCGCTTTCGCGTCGAAGCTCATCAACAAGAGTGCTGGCCGCGCTGAAACCAGCATTCGAGCTCTCCAAGTCCGCCGGCTTGTTTGGTGAGAAGGGGTTGTCTCGCTGGCGTTTTGCAATGTTGTAGATGTTGGTGGTGTGCCCGCTTTGCATGGCAGCTATTTCCTTTTTCAGCTTGAAAACTTCGTCGCGCAGTCTTACATTGTCGTCCTCTGTCTGCTCGCGATGGGCAGTTTCTTGCTCTAGCAGATCCCTCCAGACATCTGCTTCCTCTTGGCGATCGACCTGTTCGCCAGCGCGCTCGCCAAGGCTTTTGACAATATCGGCGAGCTTCTTCTTCTCTGACTCTTTGCTCACGCGTTCCGTTCGAAGCTTCTCGATCTCAACAGCGTACTCTTCGACGCGTTCACGGAGAAAAATCAGCTCCTGCTCGCGCTCCCAAGCTTCCTGGTCGTTGAGGCGATTCGCTTGGTCGTTGCTGGATCCGCCGGTGCTCGGTCGCTCCTCATCTTCCTGGATGCGCTTTTCGAGTTCCTTGACCCGTTTCCGCAGAACCTTGTTGTCTCTTTGCAGTATCGCCAGGTTAGTTTTTAGCTCAACGTTTTCCGAAATCATCTCCTTGATGCCTTCTTCCGATAGTTTGTCTAAGCGATCGCTCAGAAACATGACCTTGAGTTTCAGATCAAAATTTTCCTTGGAGAGCTTCTCGATGGTGCTACTTTGCTCTTTCAAAGTGAGGTTTTTTCCGGTACGTGACAGGGTGCCGGTGCCTGCATTGCTGTTCGCTGGTCTGAACGGTGTTTCGAGTCCAGATCGAAACTTGTACTCCTTAGCCAGGGACTCGGGGACGTGGACATTCTTCACGTGTTGCGCAATGACCGTGTCTGTCGGTGTGGCATTGAGGTTCTCCCTTGAGGGCTTGGGCGTCTTGAGCGGATCGAAACGAAATTGGGTTTGGGCAGGACTGTCAACTTCCGGTAGGGGTTCCAGCTGCTGAGAGGTATCGCCAAAGTCATCCATGCCAACGCCGGAAACGATGCTGCCAATACTGACTGGCCGCGGCATCACACCGCTCGGAAAGCGCGGCATACCCATGGCCGGCATGACTCCGCCAGACTGTAGGGCCATGTCAATGTCCTGGTTGGAGGTGAGGTCACCATCGTCAAAGGACTCGGAGTTGGTGACGAATGACGAGGTCGAAGATCGTTGGCTGCCGAAACGGCTGCTCAGGTACTTGGGGCGCTGTTTGCGCAACGCAAAGCCCGGTGTGCTACCGGCATCGTGGCGATCGGAGCGCTGCGACTGGGACCAGCGGCTGTCGTTGTGGTCGAGGCTGGACGCAAAGGACTCGTCGCCGGTGGCGCCATTGTCTTGGTCGGCATCGTTGGCCTGTCGCGTAGCATTGCTGGCCATGCTCACGGCACGCGACACGGTGCGCGCCGCCGCCGCCGCCGTAGGGGACGAGTCAAAGGCCTCGAGGTTGGAGGTGGTGGTGCTGACTGCGGTGTTGTCGGGTTCCTCGGCGTGATGAACAGGCGGCAAGGGCGCTCGGTCAACCTTTTGCGGCGAGTCAAAGAGGAACGTGTCGTCGGTGGCCGGCTCTCCGTGGGCGGGTGCCGTCGGTATGGGTGACAGGACAGGGAGGAAGCTCGACTCGACGTCCTTGAGGTGCTGCCTCACTGCGGCCTCGGAGACGTTGTCCTCGGGGGCCATGGTGTTATCGATCGGCGCCGCATCAAACAAGCTGTGGTCGGGTCCCAAGCCTCGCCGCGACGGGCCTTTGGGCGTAGACGTGTCCCTGGCCGGCGCAGCAACAGTAGCGGGCGAGGAGGCGCCGGCATCGTCGTCGAGTTGACTTGCGTCGCGCGTGGCGGTCGAGGGGCGGGACATTGGGCCGCCAGGAGTGTCTGCGGAATCAGCCATGCTGCATCTTGCTGGAGACTGGCGGTAAGGGTCGGAGAGCAGAGGGTCTTTGCGCGAAAAAAAAAAAAAAAGAAAAAAAAATAGAAAAAAATAGAGCGTTGGAAGAAGGACTGGCTATTTTTCGCGCGCAGCCGCAGCGAAGAGTTGCTTGGGGTGTCCAAGGGGCGCGCGAAACGGCGTCACGGGTTATTTGTTTGGAAACAGGGTGCTCGTCGGTGAGCAGGCGAGCAGGCGAGCAGGCGAGCAGGCGAGCAGGCGAGCAGGCGAGCAGGCGTGGAATCGTCAAGTCGGAGCGCGTAACTGTCGGGCAAACGAGAGGGGGGAAAAGTCTATTTATCGATGGCCGTTGGAATATTCGTAGATGCAGGGATGCAAGCTGTATGTAATGCGTATTGCGGTGCCGAGGATAGATGGCATGGGAGTCGTTGTGGACAGGCCTTTTTTTTTTTCTTTTCTTTTCCCTTTTCTCGACAAGGCGCGACACGCAGTCCCGTCTGGTCTGTGGTAACTCACGGTGTCACAACAAAAGGCCAAAGCGAGGTACCCAAGTGGAGGGGGTTTTATTCGTGAGCTTAAGGTACCTACTAACTACTAACCTATGCACAAGGTAGCTAGTCCTACTACCTAGGGGTATCGCTTTACTCTGTCTGCCGCGCATCACGGTGGATTCGTTACTGCCGCCGCCTCTCAAGCACAGCTCACGTCTTGATAGCGCCTGGTGCCATGGGTTGAGTGCCCTGGAGGCCCTGGAGTGCTTTGGAGCTTCTTGCTTTGCTTCAATGTGTTTTTTGTTTCCATCTTGATTTTATCGATACCACTGTGCCCCCCAATCATGCTCCCTACCTACATCGTTGGCCCCTAAAGTTAGCAATTGTGACAATTTTCTAGAGCTCGTCATACACGCCGGAGGGAGGAGAAACTCGTCCCGCCCCTGTACCCTGTGTTTCCAGTCCAGGGCCCAACTACTTGCTTCTTCCTTCCATGCACATCCACGCACGCGAACAGACCACGGGTTGGATTATATTAACTAATATATCCAGCAACGAGTCATCAACAGCCGAACCCCCTTTATCTGTACCCTGCTCCCGCTCGACTCAATGTTGCACCGTCGCATCCACCGCCACCAGCCAGCCTTCTTCCGTCCTCATTCTCCGTGGCGCTGTACCATCTCCCGCGTCTTGATCAGACTTTCAAGGGCCCCTGATAAATCCCTTACAGGCACCGTGCATCGTATCAGATGCCGTATTTTGGCCTAGTTCGAAACTTGCAACAACGGTTCCGAAGCCGCATTCTCGCCGCATTAACCTCGCTGCAAACGCTCGTCAACTTCCCTGTACCCAGGCTGCGGCGTCTGCGACTCGATCAAGAAACACTACTATAAACCATTGCAAGGGCATGTCGCCACAACTCAAAAGCATTCCTCCCGCAGCTCAAAAAGCGATAAGTAGAATCAAGGAAAGCAAACCATCAAGCAATGCCATTGGCGACGAGCTCCTGTCGCAAAAACCATAGTCTTCTTTTTTAAGCTTTGGTCCTCCCCACACTAGCGCAGGCTGATCAGTGCATGCATCATGCGTCATCCAAGCGAACGCCATCCAACACATGCAACACTCATCGCCTTGTCACTAGTTGGACACTTTTGCTTCTACATGCACGTCCGTATAAAAACTGCTTCTGAGGTTAAAAAATATGTATGTATATATATTATCAATTGGTAGGTTAACTAAGGTTTGCAACGACTAGTGTATCGCTCCCAGCAAAAGGCGAGCAAGTCTCCTCGCCTTGTCTCTTCACTGCATGTAAGCCGCTTTAGTTGGAGAACTTCTCAGGGACCTTGTTGCTGTCGACGGCGCACGCCTTGTTAGCCTTATCCCCAAAATCATGCATTGACGACTCCCGCCGCCGCCGTCGAAGACTTACCCAGAGTACTTCTCATAGGCGTTGCGCATGCCATCGCCGATCTTCTCCTCGGTGTTGCGGTCGATGTTGTAACCGGCCTTCTTGGAGGCGAAGCCGATGCCTATGTCCGGCGTGTCCATGTTAGCAACAGCAGCTCGAATAAGTAGCCGACAGCACTACTTGCTACCCATGGGCCACGTCGATGAGTGCTCGCTTACCCTTGTCGAGGTAGTCCTCTTTACCAGCGTCGTTGGTGTTGCCGCTGCTGCTGCCCTGCTGCTGGTTGTCGCCACCCTGGTTCTGGGTCTGTTGCTGGTTGTCGCCACCCTGGTTGTTGTTGTTGCTGCTCGAGTTGCCCTTGTTGAGAGCGTCGCTGGCGGCCTTCTTGATGAAATCCATTGCAATGTATAGACTAGGGTATAGACGTGAAAGAGACAGGTATGTGAGAGATGTAGAGTATAGGATCCGAAAAGTGCGGACGAGAGAGGCGCGGGGTCTGCCTGTCTTATACCCTTTCAACTACCCGCACTCATATTCGGCGGCAGCTTCCCCCTCTTCGATCTAGAGGGGAGCGCAAATCATAGCCATCCTCCCCTCTATCCATCCATCCATCCAAGCCCAAGAAACCTCCCAAACTCAAATGAGCTCACTAACACTGGCGAAGAGGGGAGGCTAAACTTGGAGGCCACCAGCCATTCCAGTGACTCCATCCGGCAGACCCCTTTGTCTACATAGCCGCAATACGTCATGCAGGTAAAGCCCCC
>MWMN01000026.1:158198-200854 GCA_002968875.1 Cordyceps cicadae | reverse complement strand
TAGCAGAGTCATTTGTGTGTCTATTGGAGTTCCTATTTTCCTCGCGATTTTCTTTGTTTTCTGAATAATCTGATGGTCACTGTGCACGGACGTTATCGACGGGAAGTTTTCTAGTTCGGCGCACCATTCCACAGACATACAGCCTTCAACGCCTTGTCCAAGCACGCACGACCCGATACTCAGCTTACCCGGGACCTCCTCGCGCTTCGTGATACCGTGTGATGCAACCCGTCATCATCGTGCGTCCGGGAGATGCAGTCGTTGTAATAACACATCAATACTGGTAGAACCATGCATATTGATACGAACTTGGTCCGTATCGGGACACTACTAATACCTATGCCCACGGGACGGCTAACACAACGCCGCATTTGAGCCAGGCTGCTTGATGATGCATCGCGCTAGTGGTTGTCCGTTTTATCGCCCAGCCATATGATTCACCTGCCATGTGTCCTTTCTAGGCCTTGCGATAACTACTGATATACATTTTCGCATACCCTGAGCTATGGTTTAACCCGACTCAGCGTAGGTTCTTCAGCCAATTGCAAGTTCATCCCCAACTTGGAGGCGCGCTATTCTGGCGTATATTTACGCATCCACACCATAAACCCCAATGCACTGACAATCACTGTCCCGCTTTCTACCTCACCTTCTGGCTCGCCTTGCAACCCCCTTAAAAAACGGACGTAGACACAGGAAGAAACATGAACCAGTCCTGAGATTCAGCGACCTCCGTCGACTAGAGGGGGGGTTTTTGGAGCAGGAGTAGCGCGAGGTGGCATCTAGGGTAGGCAGCAATCGGTGCAGAGAGAATAGGACACCAATATCCTTCTCCAGATAACTGACTCTCAACCGCAGGGGCAACCCGAATCGAGCTACACGACTGGTGTATGGCGTGACTATGATACATGTAGGTGGTATTATGATAAGCTAGAGTACAGGTCCCTGACCCTGTGAGAAAAATCTTTTTGACTCCCCGCAGCGCTCGCTCTTGCATCCAGGGCAACGCAACAGCATTTGCTTCGAACAGGCATCGCCGCTATGGAGATGCTGCTTCGCAATATCGGCGAGAGCCTCAATAAACACGCGGCTACCATTCAAGCTCTCTGCTCGCTTGATGGTGTCTTTGTGCCCGCTCTCCCCGATAACCTCCTCATCAAGTTCATACAAAGTCTCAATGTGGTCAGACGTGAAGGCGATAGGGACAAGTATCATATCTGTCTGGCCACGGGCAACGTAGCTCGAGACGGTGTCCGAAGTCTGAGGGCCCAGCCAGGCACTGGGGCCGACCTGCGACTGCCAACTGATACGATAGGGGTTGGAAAAGTTGAGTTGCTGCATTACTGCATAGACAGTGGCAGCAACCTCGCCGGGATATGGATCGCCTATCAATACCATTAGAACTGGACACTCTGGATTCATCGTTTTCCATATTCGGCGTGTACGAACCTCGATTAACAACCGACATGGGCAGACTGTGAGCGGAAAAGAGCAGGACTACATCTTTTCTGCGCTCTTCAGGGTATTCGGCGAGTTTTGCCTGGATATTCTGCGCAAAAGCCTTGGCAAGGCCAGGATGTACCGGCCATCGATCAATGACGCTCCAATTAATAGCACCGTCAGTCTCTGCCCTCGTGTTGCCCTCCAGTCGGTGGCGCCACTTCCACAACTCATTAATGCTGCTCCCAGTTGTCGAGCACGAATATTGGGGGTATTGAGTGAACGCCACGGCTCGACCGCCCTTTCCTCCACCGAAGCCATCCTCAAGCATCTTCTTATACATGTCTTCCGTCAGAGGGTTTGCGTAACGGAACGCGACATATGGTTTGTGAGGCGCTGTCTCTGGAGAGGTCTTGTCGAGGATCTTGCACATCTCAGCGCACTGATGCTCGGACCATTGCCGGATAGGCGAGCCTCCTCCAATCGCATCGTATTGTTTCTCAATCTTGGGTGTGCGGCGGGCCGAGATCAGCGGGCCGAGATAGTTTTGTAGTCGACCGAGAGGGATGAGATCACCGTCGGACTGCGGAGCGACCGGGTCAGGGCATAGCAGCAACAGGATACAGACAGGCAAGCACCTACAAATAAACGGCTCAAGAAGTCGCCAACCTCGGCCGTGGTTGATGGCCCGCCCATATTCAGGAAAACCATGGCCGTTGGGCCCTTGGATCCCGTCACATTTTGTGTGACTGGGGGTGCTGACGTAGTGGCCAGTCGCCGCCTCTGAACAGCCAGCTGTTGGAAGCTTGTGTTGCTCCTGGGGATTGTACGGCAGAGCTGCCGCGTCGTTATACGCAGCGCCATTCTTTCGTACTTGCAACTGTTGATGAAAATGAGCTGCAGTGGGAAAGGGGACTGCAAAACGAAGTGTGCAGGTCGCGCGCATTCGCCGATTCAGAGCTTGTGTTGGTGGTCCGGAGATCATACAAGCCGACAGCTAAGGGCCGAGCTGACCCTAGTTATGAGGTACTTGTTCAGAGTGGTGTTGTAAGCACAAGCACAAGTCGCTGCTAACGTGCCAGGCGACCAATCGCCGCTCAGCTAAAAATCATTGATGCACGTGACTTCGTGGCATTTCGCGGCATTTCGTGCTCACCACGTGTGAACGTGCGGATGGCAGTGACGATTGGGAGTAAGGCTAATAGTGACGATAGAGACTATAGCCATTATAAGAATTTAAAGAGGCTCGATATGGGCGAGGGCTAGTTGTACTTTATCATCTTTATCATCTGCCGACGCATCAAAGCTGTGCTCAAACCCCTTTCGAGGCACGTGATTTCGTGTGTACTTTCAATTCTCCAACGCGTCAGTCATCAATCTTAGCTCACAAATGTACGTGCCTGGAGCCTGGAGCGACCTCCAGGCAGCATCGCAGGACCCACTAGGCCCAACTCGTTGGACTTCGTCTTTATTGACTGCTCGTTCGCCCATCCATCCTTGCCTTGGGGCTTCAAAATCCACCGTCTCCTTGATTTATTAATTTTCTCCTTCGCAATGGCTGACTGGCGCCGGGACGAAGAAGATGACGGGGATCTGGAGATCGACGAAACCGTGTGTATCTTGGTCACCGCAATTAGATATGCGTCATGCTAACGAGGACAGTCCTACAAAACGCAAAAAGATGCTGTACTTATTGCAATTCAAGTCAGCGAGTCAATGCTCAAGCCTCCTCCACCTTCAGACTCGAAGAAAGCAGACCGGGATAGCCCTGTTCAAGCTGCGCTGAAATGTGCATATCACTTCATGGAGCAACGAATCATATCCAACCCCAAGGACATGATTGGCATTTTGCTTTTTGGCACAGAGAAGACGAGATTTCAGCTTGACGAAAATGGAAGAAGTGGCCTGGGGTACCCCCACTGCTATTTGTTTACCGATCTGGACGTTCCCTCTGCAGACGATGTCAAAGCCCTCAGGTCTCTTGTCGAAGATGAAGAGACGGGCGATGATATCCTAAAGCCTACCAACGAAACCGTTTCCATGTCAAACGTGCTGTTCTGTGCCAATCAGATCTTTACAACCCGAGCTGCCAATTTTGGAAGTCGGCGACTCTTTCTGGTGACAGATGATGATAGCCCACATGCGGCGGACAAAGCCGCCAGATCAGCCGCCGCCGTGCGTGCCAAAGATCTGTATGATTTGGGTGTGTCAATAGACCTATTTCCAATTTCGCATCATGATAGCAAGTTCGATCTGGCAAAGTTCTACGATGTAGGCACTGGTTTCTGTCCACTTGCAGTGCATCCCACTGATGCTTGTTCTAGGATATCCTATATCGGGACCCATTGGCTGAGGCAAACCCTTCAGAGGTTTCCGTCTGCAAGTCAGGAGATGGACTCAGTCTCCTCACTTCACTAATCTCAAACATCAACTCAAAGCAAACCGCGAAACGAGCTATGTTTTCCAATCTGCCATTCGAGATTGCCCCTGGCCTCCAGATATCCGTCAAAGGCTACAATATTATGCACAGACAGGCGCCGGCAAGAACTTGTTACATATGGCTAGACGGAGAAAAGCCGCAGCTGGCTGTGGGGGAAACGACTCGGATCGCTGAAGATAGCACACGCACCGTTGAAAAGGGCGAGATAAAGAAAGCATACAAATTTGGCGGCGAGTACGTGTACTTTTCGCCTGAGGAGCAAAAGAGCCTCAAAGACTTTGGCAGTCCTCTTATCCGCATCATTGGCTTCAAATCTCGTCGCTCAATTCCGGTGTGGAGTAGCATTAAGAAGTCGACATTCATATACCCAAGTGAAGAGGGCTACGTCGGCTCTACGCGCGTCTTCACAGCGCTATGGGAGAAGCTGCTCAAGGACAACAAAGTGGCTCTTGCTTGGTGTGTTGTACGGGCCAACGCGAACCCGATGCTTGCCGCGATCATGCCCTCAAAGTCACAGTCCGACGAAGAGTCCGGAACGCCATTTCTGCCCGCCGGACTGTGGTTGAACCCTCTTCCGTTTGCAGACGATCTCAGGGAAATCAAGCCCCCTGGACAGTTGGCACAGGCATCGGATGATCTCAAAACTCGCATGCGTACCATTATCCAGCAACTACAGCTACCAAAGGCGATTTATAACCCGACCAAATACCCCAACCCATCGCTGCAGTGGCACTACAAGATTCTACAAGCACTTGCTCTCGAGGAAGAGGTTCCCGAAACTGCTGAAGATGCCACCTTGCCCAAGTTCAAAGCCATTGGTAAACGTGCTGGCGGGTATCTCGAGGAATGGTCAGAGGCGCTTTCGAACGAGGCCAAATCTACCACGGAATCAAGAGCGGCGAAAAGGGAAGTTGATGACGAGCTGCCTGAGCGGCCAGCGAAGCGCGGAAGGACGGCTTCAGCTCAACCAGCCGGGTCGAGTCTGACGTCGGTCCAGGTCAAGGCTGCGATAGAGGATGGGTCAATTTCGAAGATGACGGTTGCTCAGCTACAAGGTATTGCAGGGGCAAAGGGCCTAAGTACTGGCGGAAGAAAGGCTGATATTATTGAGAGAATCGAGCAGTGGGCGGAAGAGAATTGATGGGCTGTGGAATGTTATTCCCAGGAAAGTCATTCGTCAGGGAAAACCATTTCTAAGAAGTCATTTTCTTAAGAGGGGCGAACTGAGTGTTGTTAGTGCGCATATGATGGATGTACTTTCACTATGTGCAATTTGTTCTAAAGGACAAACAAAAAATAAGAAAAAAAAAAAACACACTTAAAATTCAAAGAAACCACTCAGTACTATATGTACCTACTTATGTACCTACAAACTAACTAACTACTAACTAAAGTCTTCAACTAACGTCGGCCACCCACTTAGGAGCTAACCCACTTAGGAGCTATAAAAACGCGTCGCTACTATCCCCCTCACCCCTTTATAATAACCATAATATCTTATATAATAATTATTATTATCATCTTAAACTTTATTAAGATTAATATAGAAGCCTAATACACTAAAAATAACCTTTAAAATACTATTTAAGACGTGATTAGGTAGCCTAAGCTACTAAGAAGCTATAAGACACTAGGGAATCCCTTAATAAACACTTAGTGGCTAGCTAAAGGGAAAGTAACTTAAAAAAGACACCTATAAGTTAATATAATACCTTATAAGTGTTTAAAAGACGTATCTTAAGGACTAGATCCTAACTTAGGATACTACTAGCCTCTCTATAATATATAACTAAGTCTAAGAGATAGCTAGGAAAGTGGCTACCCTTAATAGTAATTTAAGACTAATTAGTAAGAACTAGCTATAAGGATTCTTATATTAAAACCCTAAGGTTAAGACCTTAAGAGGTAAGAGAATTAATATAAAGAGGATTAATAGTATATTAACTAACACTATCTAGGAATTCTTCTACCTTCTAACCCTACTAGTACTTTATAATATCCCTCTAAAGTACTAATATAATATAAATAAAATAGGGCTAGTAATAGGCTAGTAAGAGAATAGTCTAGTACTAGGATTATTAAAGAAATAAATTATAGTAAAAAAGTAGTCTAGGCTTTAATATTAGACTATAATTATTAAGTGTATCTTAGCTATTAGGAGGAAGCTTAACCTACTAGTTATCTTCTAAGGCGATAGTGTTTAATAGTAATACTTTCTAGATAACCTTAAACTATATACTTACTAGTACTTTAAGGCTATAAAGAAGGGCTAGATAAGTAATAATATTACTATTTACTAGCTAAAGATAGTCTTTATCCTAGAAATAAAGCTATACCTAGGAAGCTACTACTTATTAGTTATTAATAGCTATAGTAGTTATTATATAACTAAATTTCTATAGGAATACTATTAGAATAATATTTTTATTCTATTCTTACTAGTATATAGTAGTTATATCCTTTAGTCTCTTAATATAACTATCTTTAGCCCTATAAAGAGGTATTATATAGCCTATCTTAGTATATATCCTATAATCACTAATTTATTATTACTAGGTAAGAGGATTTTTCTAAAGTGTTATTTAAAGGTATAGGAGCTTAGAATCACTAAAGTAAATATTCTTACTAGCTAGTAGGTAGTAGGACTTTAGCCTATTAATATTATAAAGCTATTATTTAGTCCTTTATATAACAGTGGCTTATTCCTAATCTATAGTAGGTCTGTTTCTTAGGTAGTGAGTTAGGTCGAAATGCATAAGAGTGCTAGTGAGTAGTATTATAGTGTATAAGTGCTATTAGGTGATTACTCCTAATAAACTAATACTTAGAATATTACTTAGATTGATTAGTAGAGATCTAGTCTAGCTATCTACTAGAAATCCCCTTCCCTATATACCTGTCCTATCCTCTACTATAACGTCTAGATCACTAGGCTCACTCTGTGATCCCTATAATCCTGGATTAACGCTAGATCACTGTAATCCCTAGTGATCTAGTCATATGACCCCTCCTTTATTCCTACGCCTTTATAAGCGCCCTGTGGTCACCTGTTAGGCCGCCCTGTCCCTTATCTATAGCACCTTAGTGCATTCATAATATTATTCCCCCTCTCTATTAGTCTTGTCCCTAAGACCTATAGCTAGGTCTTATAAGTTCTTTCTTCCTCCTATATTATCTTCCGCTATTATACCTAACTAAGTGTCTAAGCCTTATTCTACTAAAGCTAAATAGTGTTCTAAACTTACTACCGCTATTAAAGAATTTAGCGTTGTTATTATGCCTTATTCCTTTTGTTATTTAAGGAAGCTCTCCTATAAGATAATAGAGGGTGTTTCCTACTATAAGGAGTGTGTCTGTTAGGGTTGCTTATATGATGGTTCGGGTGTGCTAGTGTCGTCTCTTAATAAAATAATCTCTAAGTCTTAACGTCTACGCTGGGAGGAGGAAGAGGCCACTACCCTACTGTAACGTCTCTAACAGGAGTCCTCTAAGGCCCTTACTAAACTAGACCGTCTATATAAACAACATAAGTCTCTCGTGACTTGTGGTTCCACTATGGTTAGCTGTGGCCTTTAGTTGCTCGACGAGCTAGATAAGTTAGAGTGGGCTCTATTAGAAGCCGCTATCTAAGTACAGTCCCTAGGCTACGTCGACGTGATTGACTAGAACGCTATTTCACTAGATCCCCTTTTTTTATCCGAGATGGATTTATTAGGGTAGACTACCACTGACTAAACTGCTAAAGTAGGTCTGAGTAGTTTATAAGATTCACGTAGGGCTCCTATGTGTTTTCTAAATAGGGGTATCCTTTCTATTTAACGAGATAATAACAATTTTTTCCTATTCCTTATATTTTAAGTATTTTCTTAACTTTATACTCGTTTATATTTTCGATAGTAACGTCTATAGTGAGTGTTGTGTTACTTAGTGCTTTCTCTAGTAATAATATATAAAATATAGGATATATCTTTATCCCTTCTAGTAATAATAGTTTATAGTTAATTTCTAATAATTTCTATTTAATAAGGAATAGTCTGATTTTCTTCTAGTTAAGTTTATCACTAGGTCGTTTTATCTTAATGTTTTTATAGATAAGGTAAACTTTATCTCCCCTCTCTAGGATTAGCGCTAGTAATCTCTTTTTATCTATATAATGTTTTATTCGATTCTATAAAAATATCTATTCTATTTATAGGTGTTTTTATATTTCTATGATTATTATTGTGTGTACTATAGCTGCTAGCGCGTTTACATTCTATGCTATATGTGTTTTAATTATAGGGTCGAATCTATAGTTCGCCCTAAAGGGTGATATTTTTGTATTTTTGTTTTCTAAGCTATTCGTAGCCTATTATGCGAGTGGTAACCATTCTACCTAATCGTTTTACTAGTAGTTTATATAGCTTCGTAGATACTGCTTAAGTATCTAGTTCTAGATTTCTGTTTGTCTGTCTGTCTATAGATAAAATGCTATTAAAAGGTTTTATTTAACCTTTATAATTTCTATAAGACATTTCTAGAAATTCAATATAAAGAGTTTATCTTAATCTAATATTAACTTTATTAGTAACCTATATTATATAATAATTGTTTTAAAGAATACGTATACTAATTCTTTTATATTACTCGATTCTATATATAGAATATAGTAGGCGTATTTTATAAGTTTATTAACAATAACTAGTATACTATTATAGTATGCTCCTATTATAGGTTCTTTTGATTTTAGTAGCTTAATAATAAAATCTATAGTGATCGTCTACTATGCTTATTCTAGTAGTGGTATTGGTTGTAGTTCTCTATAAGGCGTATATTATACTGCCTTAGCTTTATTATAGATATTGCACTCTATAATGACTTTCTATACTGTCTTTCTACTTTCTAGGAAGTCGTATAATCTTCTTAATCTATTAATTGTTTTCCCTACACCCTAATGTCTATATAGTGGGTGTTTATATATTTCCTTAATAAGCTTCTCTTAGAGTGTACTAGGAACATACTAACGTTTATTAAATAAGTAGTTCTTCCTACTCTTAGTTATATGCGGTTTCGTTTCCTAATTGTCTAGGTAGTTATTGTTTTTTATGTGTAATATAATACGTTGTATCTACGTATCGTCTAGCTCGACTTACTAGGTTGTGTTAACTTCTTATATACCTAGAATAAGGTTCCTATCCTTATTATACTTAAGTAGTGGATTCTCGTCTAGTGCTTCTATTGTTTTTAAGTCTTCGTGTTAGCTAAGAGTGTTAGCTCTACTATTAAGTGATCCTTTCTAATATAGGATCTTAAAATTATAATCTATAAGGGTTTTGTACTATCTAATCTATCGTTTATTTAGATTCTTTATAGTTATAAATAAGGTTCGGTTCTTATAATTAGAATAAACCTTAACTTTATAGTTTACGCCTACTAGGTAGTGGCGCTATTCTTTAAATACTTAAATAATAGCTATAAGTTCTTTATTATATATACTATAATTAAGTTCTAGTCTATTAAGCTTCTTTAATAAGAATATAACTAGGTGAAGTCTTCCTTCTTTATCTCTTTATCCTAGTTGTCCTCTAATCGTATAGTTAGATGCGTTAGTCTTAACTTTAAAAGGTTTGTTTAGGTCGGCTATAAGAAGAACTAGCTCTTCTAGGATTTTGTCTTTTAGGTCTTAGAATGCCTTAGCTTCTACTTCTGTCTATTTAAACTCATTGTCCTTCTTCGTAAGGTTAGTTAGAGGAATAGTAACCTCTTTAAATCCGTGAATGAACTTTTAATAGAAGTTAGCGAATCTAAGGAATCCTCGAACTTCTCTAACGTTCGTAGGTTCTAGCTAATTCCTAACATCTTTAATCTTAGATAGACTTATCCTAATTTATCCTAGTGTGATTTTATATCCTAGGAATTTAACTTTCTATTAATGAAATTTACTCTTTATTCCTTTAACTAGGAGCTTATTATCTTATAGTACTTATAGTACTTTATGTATATGCTTCTTATATTCCTTTAGTGTATCTAAGTAGATTAGTATATTATTAAGGTAGATAATAATAAATCTATTAAGTTGTTTTCTTAGTACTATATTGATTATAGTCTAAAAGGTTGTAGGTGTGTTTATAAGTCTAAAAGGCATTACTAGGTATTTAAAATGTCCTCTTAAGGTTTAAAAGGCAGTTTTCTACTCGTGACTATCTACTATATAGATAAGGTTATAAGCCCCTTTTAGGTTAAGGGTGGTAAACTATTAAGCTGGTCCTAGTTTGTCTTAAATCTCTATAATAAGTGGTAATAGGTATTGGTTTTTAATAGTGATCTTGTTTGTTTTCTAATAGTCGATATATAGTTATAACTTCCTATTTTTCTTTAGTACCTATAGGATTAGGTGTCCTACTAGGGACTCTAATAGTCGTATATATCCCTTCTATAGTATTTCCTCTAAGTATTCCTTAAGCGCTTTATCTTACTCTAGATTAGTAGGATAGACTTTATTGAATGTTAGTTCCTTACTAGGCTGGAGTTTAATCTTATAGTCCTAGCGCGAATATTCTAGTAGTCCTGTTTCTAGCTCTCCGCTAAATAGCTTACTATACTTTAAGTATTCCTTAGGAATCTCTATTATATTAGCTTTTAACTCTCTAGCGATTATATATAGTCCTAGAGGTTAGTTATAATTTAATAAAGGTGCCTTTCTTTAGCCGCTCTTTTTATTATAATCGTATCCTAGTGTATCCTACTGAAGTTAGCCTATTCTCTAGTTGACTCTAGGATTGCTCACCTATAACTAGGGTATCCCTAATATAACGTTATGTTTTAAGATCTCTATAATATCTAAGGAGAGAGTGTGGTTTATGCCTTAGATAGAAATAGGAAGTTGTGTGGTTTCCTAATCTACCACTCTATGGCTATACTTAATAGCTTCTCCTTCTACGTTTATAAGTCGGTAGGGCTTGTTTTTCTTTTTCTAAGGCAATCGTAATTTATTAATAAGATTTAGTAAGATGTAGTTTCCTTATACTCTACTATTAATTATTACCTAGATTCTTCTTCCTTTAATAAGGATATTAACTATAATGTGTGTAGTGCTATTGACGTTTATAGTATATAGAGACCTATTAGATCTCTATTAACGAATCGGTTCTAACAGTGGTGATGGTTGTCTTTTCCTAAATTCTTTTTCTTATTAGTTCTTTATTTAGATAAGAAGTCGTCCTACTAGCGTCGATTACTGTCTCTATTTATACGTCCTTCTTAATGTTTATGTTAGTGGTAGTTTTCTAACTGTTCTATTAGAGTAGGGCTATAGATTGGCTGCTTTCCCTTTATATTAATTGAACTTAGGCTAGGTAAGTTTCTCTCTATTATATAGTTTCCTCCTTCCTTATATTATAAGGTTATAGCTTAGATAGTATATAGATTCTTATCCTTAATATAGTAAGTCCTTTTGTTTCTTTTAAGGACTAGTCTTATAGAAGTTCTACTTTAGATTCTCTAGTGTTAGAGATCTACTTCTAGAAATAGTCTATAGAAACTGATCTTTCTAGGGTATAGTCGTAGAAACTATTAGTATTTAAGCTTCTTCTAGAGATGTCTTCGATAGTGGTTATATAGGTATAATGCCTATAAAATTATAGTGTGGTTTTAATCTGTCATTCTAGTAGTAGGGTACACATTCTCTAGTTCCTTATGTGTGCTATTAGTACTGCACTTAGCTATCTATAGCTGGCTAATAAGGGTGATAGGATCCTCTATGTTATACCTATAGAGAGAGACTATAATGGGTTTAGGGTCTCCTTCTCTACTTAATAGTACGCTCTTTAGTGGTTTATTTGTTTGTTTAGTATAAGCCTTTTCTAGGCTAATTTCGTTAATCTAGAGTTCCTTAGGGGTAGTAGGGACACACTTAGCGCCGCTCTATACTTCTAGGTCTAGTGTTAATGTGTAGGCTAGTGGTTAGGTTCTATGTTCCTAATCTTCCTTAGGTAATAGTTGTATGTTAAAGTTCTAGTCTTCGTCTAATGTTACTTTATTGTAATCTATAAAGTGGTCTCTATCTAAGAAGTATTCTTCACTGTTAACTATACTAATGTTATATGTTAGTATATCCTTATGGTTTACTATACTAAGCTTCTTTCCTTCTCCTACTGGCTTCTATAGTTTCTTTAGAGCTCTATACTTATTTATAAAGTGCCCTTTCTTACTATAGTTATAGTAAGTTTTACTCTTTTCTTTATTAGTGGTGTTAAGTTCTATTAGTCTAGTGTAGTGACTATAAGCGGTGGAGGTCTTTTATAGTTTACTAATGTTTGGTTTATTAAACTTTCTAAATAGTTAGTAGCTAGGTCCTCCCCTTTTCTCTTAACGTCTTTTATATAGGCGATTGTCTACCTTAATAACTAGTTCTATAAAGTCGTTAAACTATTTAGGTTATGATTCTCTATAGATGTCGTCCTTTAGTTCTTCCTTTAAGCCTAGGTAATAGATTTCTATTTTAGGTTTATTATCCTAATTAAGCTTAGATATAATTCTTTTAAACTCCCTAGTACAATAAGCTATAGATCTAGTCTACTTAAGTTAAAGGAGCTATTATATAGCCTCCCTATACTTATCTAGGTTTCTAAAGGTATTAAGGAGTTATTCTTCGAAATTATTATAGTCTCTAAACACTTGGATTGTTTTAGTGTTTTATCTAGTATTATCTTCTTCTTCTAAGTAGTCGTGTAGTGTGGGCTCCTACTATTCTATAGCTTTTCTAGTTAAGAGGTTTCTAATGTATAGGATCTGTGCCTTAGGTGTTCTAAGAAGTTTGTTATTAACACGGAGGTAGGCTCTTGCCTAAGTAAGGAAGTTTCTCACGTCTCCTTTAGTGCTATTATAAGGAGTAGGCTTTAGGAACTTAGGTACCCTGGCTTCCTAAGGTCGGCTACTATGGTTGTTTCCCTTCTCGATTTGTTCTTTAAGTTAGTCTTTTTCGTTGTTAAGTTTGTTGATTTCTCCCTATTGTCGTTCTATATACTTTCGAAGTTCTTTATTATCCCTTTCGAGTTACTCGACCCTTTCTAGGAGTTTCTTTATAGCCTCGGCGGTGCCACTAGTAGGTCCGCTTACAGTAGACATCTTGGTTAACTGCTTAAGGTTTTAAGGTAACTTACTAAACAGGACTAATTAAAATGTAATAGTGGCTTATTCCTAATCTATAGTAGGTCTGTTTCTTAGGTAGTGAGTTAGGTTAAAATGCATAAGAGTGCTAGTGAGTAGTATTATAGTGTATAAGTGCCGTTAGGAGATTACTCTTAATAAACTAATGCTTAGAATATTACTTAGATTGATTAGTAGAGATCTAGTCTAGCTATCTGCTAGAAATCCCCTTCCCTATATACCCGTCCTATCCTCTACTGTAACGTCTAGATCACTGGGCTTACCCTATGATCCTTATGATCCTGGATTAACACTAGATTACTGTGATCCCTAGTGATCTAGTTACGTGACCCCTCCTTTGTTCCTGCGCCTTCGTAAGCGCCCTGTGGTCACCCGTTAGGCCGCCCTGTCCCTTATCTGCAGCACCTTAGTGCATTCGTAACACTTTACTTCTTTCTAAGGCACTATAGCTACTAGCCTTTTAAAAGAGGCCTTAAACGCCTCTAATAAGCTAGAATATTAATATATTTACTCTATCTAACACCTAAGGCGTCTTAAGGCTTTTTTCTAGCCTTAAGTATACTTAAAAAACATCCCTTATATACTACCTAATTAAGTAGAAGATATAGAAGGGTCTTAATATATAGAATAGTATTATTATTACGTTAAAGATATAGATAAACGATCTTTAGGAATAGGCTACTAATCTATAAGCTAAAAAGTATAAGAAAGTTATACCTAATCTAAATAAAGCGTTTATTATAGTCCTTAAGGTTAATAAAGTATATTATTAGCTTAATATATAACTCCTTAGTATAGAAGAGGAAGGGATAATTAATTATTCTAATACTAAGATCTCTAATAGTGAGGCTATTACTATACAATTATTTAATAATTAATTTAATTTATTTATGGTTGTTATAAGGTATTTTAGTAGCAGGTTCATGATGTGTGGTGGTGGCTCCTAAGTGGGTTGGCTCCCAAGTGGGTGGCCGACGTTACCAAGAAACTACGCGCCCCAGGCGCCCCACAAGTTCTCTGCGACTTCCTTCCTCTGCGCGCCGCAGCAAAGTTGAGGCGAACCCCTCGTCAACACTTTCGCGCCGGACGTCGGAGGGCGCTTTTTCCATCGCGGAAGAGCCCAATCTGCTGCCCATGTATGAACGGCGATTCTGACGCGCGTACTGACGACTCGTTATGGCGGACTTTCTCGCTTCGTTCAACTTTGGCGCGACCGAGGACGAGCCGGTGCGTGACGAGGCCTGCTCCAGCATTGACGAGGTGCTGTCCCGCTTCAACGATGCGTTCGACGGCAAAATAACGGAAACACGCGCACAGCGAATCAAATTAAGCGTCGATATCGGCCCGTCGACACAGTTTACCGTCTTCGCGGGTCAAGGCGACAATGTCGACCCGAATCTCAGCACAGTCTCTGCTCGCCAAGCTCTTGTGTCGCAGCCGCAGGAGATTCCGGTATTACAACGCGCCGTATCGCAAGAAATACTCAATAGCATAGGCGGTATAGATGGGAGCACTTGGTCGGCGGTAGAGGAAAATCGCAACGCGCAGGGCTGGGTAATGACATTCGCCTGTAACCACTCGTGGCAGCAGTGGACTCGCCACGGCAAGGCTGCGCAGATGCAAGCCATCCTCGACTACAGCCAAAAAGAGATGGATTTGGTGTCCCGAGGTGAGATTCTTCAACGTGACCGCCCGGGCCTTTGCTAACCTCCCCAGCGCGGCCTGCATTCGACTGCGGAGGATCGGTGACGGTCAGCTTTTCCAAGGGCAACAGCGCCATCACCGTCTACTATTCACACATCCCTATTCACCGGACCGTCGGCGAGGTTTTCGATTTGTTCAAGCCGCCGCCTCGGCCCCCGAGGGCTATATCTAGGAAGAAAGCGGCCGGATCGGCCAAGAAGGGCGGCACGCCACGCAAGAAACGGGCTGCGACCAACGCCGATGGAGAACCTGCTCCCAAGAAACCGAGATCAAGACCGAAGAAGGGCGCGAAGAATCAACTTTCGCAGGCTGAATTGGTCCCGATAACGGAGGGCTTTGTCTCCAACGTTGCAAACGGCACGACTGCAATCGACGCTGCGGATCAAGTTGCTCTTGCAGCCCTTTCTGCCGCGACGGCGGCGGAAGCCCTTCCAAATGCCGGTACAAAGGCAACAACAACAAAGCACAGCACGGCGTCGCTGAATGTGTCGCCTGAAGAAGCAGAGCGACGACGTGAAACGGCCATCAAGAAGCTCACTGAAGCTGGTATCGACCCAGCCACACTCAACGACGATCAGTTTAGCATTTTTTCCAACCAATCACCGGAAGTGCAGGCCGAGTCGCTGAATATGCTCGTCAAGTACGGCGCAGAAAGGCTGCACATTGTTAACCCAACAAAGAAGGGCAGCTCACGGCCAGCTCCGAGCCAGCCCGATGCCCAAACAATAGCATCTGGTGCTGTCAATCCCAGCCACCTTGAGCATGACTCACCCAGTGAAAGTGCTGGAATAGATGTCTCTGTCGCTGAGGCAACTGAACCGTCGGAGAAGCCTAGAAAGGGCGGCAGAAAGGGAACGAAATCGCGAGTATTTTGCTTCAATTGCAAGCTTTCGAAATCCAAGGTAGGTCCTGAAAATACGCAATGCATGTCAAGGTCTAACCGTGCCTAGTGCTCGAAGGATAAACCTACGTGTACTGTCTGCCAGCAGTCTGACTTGACGTGCGAGTACCCAGTGCCCAAGCCCAGGCCGAGAAAATCTGCCGCGCTCGTCACAGAAGACGACGATACTATCATGTCAGAGACCGCGGATGCTGAGGGTGAGGTAGAGAACTCCCAATTAGAAGATGCCCAAACATCGGGAGTTGTTGATGCACAGGAAGCTGTCCAAACAGAAGAAGCCACTGCAACAGAAGTCGAGACTCACCAGCAATCATTGGCCTATAGCCAAGTTCCCATTGCAAATATGATGGAAATCACCCCGGACGATGAGGGCAATGGCTCCCGACCCATGGGAGACGCGAGCATTCAGCCCAGCGCATACGAGAACCCGGCTCCGACAAGCTCGGTCAGCTGGAACTCTGGAGGCCTGGCCTTGCCACAAGGGCGCGTCTACTATCCAGATACGACTACAACAGTGAGAGAGCTGCCGCCGAATAATAATGGTTCTGTTGTAGAAGCCACGGCCACGAGAAGATCACAACGACCGCCAAAGCCTTCTGCAAAGGCTAAGAGCCGGGTGCCGACACCTGCCCAGGCTCTCTTGGCCTCACCTCCGCGTGAAAGACACGAGAGTCCTCTCGAGCGCCACAACCCGAGGAGGCACGAGGCTCAACCACGAAACCCGCTTACCTTTGACCGGTCTTCGGCAAACCCCTACGGCCAGCCGGCAGCCCAGTCGCAGTACGCAAGCGACCCTTATCGACAAAGCGCCAGTTACGGTCAGAGCCAAGGAGCGTACCCGCAACTTCAAGATGGCGCAACGGAGAGGATTGCATATGATCCTCACGCGTATCGAAACTCTACACATGCTGCACCCGCTAGAACTTTTGGCCAGCAAGAGCCGTCGCCGCCTGTACCTGCCAACGCTGCCAAACCCTCATGGCCGACTCGCGGACGAGACGTCAGCGCGGCAGACACCCTTCAGCGAACCCAGAGCTACACGGGAGGGAGCAATACCAGCAGCAACACTGGGAACACAATGGTCTCGGTTTACCCGCAGAGCCAACGTCACAGCCGTGGTGGGCACGGTAATGGCGGCGGCGAGCATGGCGTGATGAGCGAGGCACAGCGCAGCGGCGCGGCACGAAAGTCCTATCCGTCACAGCCTGCACATCAGCCTACACAACAACAACAGCAGCACCACCAGTACCAGCAGCAGCAGTATGACCAACCGCAGCATAACCGGCAGCAGCAGCAGCAGCAGCAGCAGCCTCGGCAACCTCATCATAACCACCAAGCAACGGTTGCGCCGAACCAGACGCAGCACGGGCAGCAGCAGTCTTGGTATGGATACAATGGTCTCCACGGCAGCTCCACGACCACGACGCATTCGAGCAACGGCTGGGGAGGTTCCGGTGGCAATGGCTGGAACTGATGTCAGTTCATGGCATGCCCTTTACTTGATGTATTTTATGCGAAAGAGGGAGAGACAGACTTTACTGGCTGTATTTCTTAGAGAGAGAGAGAGAGAGAGAGAGAGAGAGAAAGATACTATGTACATAATTACTTGAGGGGTTTTTTCGTTTTTGAGGGCTTGGCGCGGATAGATCTGGGACAGGTCTTTTGCTTTTGATGTCTACACATGGGAAACCAAACAGCATCTTCTACGAAAGGGAAGAACAATGGCGTTGAATCTGATTTATCTAACTCTTTTCCTTATGAAGAGAGCGTAATGCCTACTATCTTGGTATGGTGCGGGCGAAACGTCGACATATGTGGTTGGTGTTTGCTCTGGCACTAGCAAGTCTACGCGGAAGCGGACTACAGTGGTGAATTATAGTAGCTACAATACAAGAATAGGAAGACGAGGAGAATTGAAAGAATGAAACGTGTTGGAAGAATCATTAAGCAAGATGGTATTTATCTATAATAGGCCGATATGGGAAGGCTAGTTGGTAATTTCGCGACAGGTTCGATTCGTTTATTAGTCACTGCTCTGACGGCGTGATGTCAATCAAGCAAGCGCAAACTTGCTCATAGAACGCAGCTTGGCACCGTAAAAGTACAAGAGCCAGATGCCGACGATGCCGATGACAGAGAGCCCGCCGAGGAGGCTGGTTCCACGGGCGACCCCCAGGTTGCCGAAGAGGGGGTGGGCGAAGAGGACGCTGCCGCAGGCCAGGGCGCTGCGGAAGAAGTCGTTTGCGGCGAAGAGGCTGGCGGCGTACATGGGGTAGCTGAGGGGGATGTAGACGAAGATGCACTGCATGACCACGAAGACGGTGGCGCCGTAGATGGTGATGCCGATGGTGGGCACGATCCAGTGGATGGACGCCCGGGCGGTCCAGGCGAAGAGGAAGAGGCCGACGGTCGGGCCGAAGGCGGCTCCGAGGGCCGGCACGAGGCGCTCCTCCTGGGCGCCGAAGCCGAGCTTGCGGATGCGCGGATTCATGTAAAAATAGAGGTAGCAGAAGTAGGCGACGACGCCGATGAGGCACGAGATGAGGATGCAGAGGAAGACGAGGCCGATCTGGCCGAGGCTCATGTGGTAGTAGACCGGGTAGACGAGGGGGAAGACTTCAAAGACTGGTGGAACCCCGGGCTGTTAGTCTCGGAGACGTGGAGGGCACAAATTGTCTGCCCGGATGAACTTACAAGAGTAGTAGATGCCGTAGATGATGGCGCTGTAGATCTGGACGAACAGCACGGCGGGGTCCTTGAGGGTGATTTCGAGAGGCTTGATGAGGGCGTCGACGAAAATGGCCGAGACGGCCTTGCTGCGCTGGTCAATCTCGCTCTGGGACATGAGCCGGGAGTCACCAGTCAGCTTCCGAAGGCGCCGGGCGCGATGCAGCAGGATGGTGGCGCTGCTCGTCTCGGGCAGGAAGAGCAGCATGAGGACGAGGATGGGCGCCGAGGCCCAGATGGACTCGTACAGGGACCAGCGCCAGCCCATGACGGGCACGGCGTAGCCGCTGAGAAGAGGGCCGAGGGCGGCTGCGCGGAGATGGGAAGCAGAGTCAGCGGGATGTGAGAAGACGGGAAGGGAGTGGAGGGGGGCGGGGGGCACAGAGAAGAGAGAAGAGACGTACGTCCGCAGTAGGCGGCAGAGACCCAGGCCATCATGGCGTACGGGATCGCCATCAGGCTGTACATGTCGCCGAGCGACGCGCCGCCGGAAGCCAGGCACGGCGAGCCGAAGAAGCCCTGCAGGAAGCGCAGCACCATCAGCCCCGCGAAGCTCCCGCGCACCAGCGCCGTCGGCACGGAGACGACGACGAAGAGGAGCATCGTCGCCGCGTAGACGGGGTTGCGGCCGATGCGCGGGATCTCGCTGAGCGGGGAGAAGACGAGCGGGCCGACGCCGTAGCCGAGCACGTACAGCGACAGGCCGAGCGAGGCCTCGAGCGCGCCGACGCGGAACTCGGCCATGACGCCCGCCGTGGACGCCGTGTAGATGGCCGACGTCGTGTACACGACGAACGTGTACAGGCAGATGAGCACCGCCACGCCGTTGCGCTTGCCGTCGGACCAGTTGTGCGGGTCGGCCGGGTCGTCGGTCCGGTACCAGTCGACGAGCACGGCGCCGTCCTTGGTGAGCTGCGGCGCGATGGGGAGGGATTGCGTGCGGGCGAGCTGTTGCCGCTCGTCGGCCTCGAGCGCGGCTTCGGTGATGTTGTTGATGCCGGACCGGTGGGACGGGATGTGGGCTAGAGGGGCCTCCGGGTCGGCGGCGGCGGCGGGGCCGGCTTCGGCGGGCGGCTTCTCGGCGGCGGATTCGTCGGACTTGTCGCCGCCGGCCGCCGCGCTGTCGAGGGTGGAGTTATTGGAAGACTGTAATGAGGATGAGGATTGTCTGTGTACTTGTTCGGTGGCACCGTGGAGGATGCTAGCGTAGGCCTCGGGCAGCTTGAAGTCGGGCTTCTCCTCGGGGTACTGCAGGTAGCGGTTGTTGGTCACCCAGCGAATGATCTGACCAATGGTGGCATCGCGGATTATATCCGCCATTTTGAGAAAGATGAAGGAAGAGAACTCTTGGAATGGAGGATCAAGTCGCTGGTATCGATGATGAGGGACAATATGCAAGTAAGTGTTGAGGCTCTGCACGGGTCGTTGTCGGTGAACTGCAGTTTCTGTATAAAACGTGCCCGTGTTTTGTGGCTGACTAGAGGTACAGGGTATGAATATATGATACTGCTGAGACGGGGTATTTGTTTTATGCCAGAGCAGATGCAATTGTTTTGATAGTTCTAGACCAGCTCACTGACAAGGGACCAAGGCTGGATACTTATAGTAAGGAAGACACCCCCAGAAGTATTGATTGGAACCTCTAGGAAGAGAGGATTAAAAATATGTAGATGTGTCACCCCAGCCTGATTAATCAAAAAAAAAAAACAACAACATCAAAATCGTATAACAGAGAGAGGGGCCGTGGAGACCAAGATCCGAGCCGCGACGGAGTTAGTTGACTGGCGGTGTTAACTGTCAAAGCGGCATTGACAGCTTATAAATCCGAACCGCGAGATATACTATAATTTGATGATGGGTAGATTAAGCCATGATAGGCTACCAGGTAGTTACAGCGGGACAACCGAAATCTAGTCGATTCGACGGTTTTAATTAGTTGACGACTGGGCAGCCTTGAATTGGATCAACTGTCATCAAGCTGCTGCATGTGGGACTCATTTGACCGTGATCACCGTGAGCAAATGTGAGTTTTGGGTGCTGATCTATATGGAATCAATATGTTCTCCAGTCAGTCGATTGAACGCAGCACCTGTTAGAGAGCATGACAGCTGAGTTCCGCCACTCTGTTGGTTGCTTGGTTGGTGGACGGATCCCAGCATCATCAGAGACAGTGGTGAGAATGACTCTTTCTTTTCATGCACCAGCAACTCATCAGAAAAGATCAATATACACAATCAACAGCGCAAAACTACCGCTCAGCGGCTGACGCCATTCCACTGTCTTTGGCCTAGCCAGATTCGCTAGGGCAGCCACTCAGAGCCTGGATTACAAACCCTCTCTACCAAGCAGGGAGGCTCCCGATGACGTGCGATTCACGGCAGCAGACGAAATAAGAAACTCGATGCATTGGCCTGATTACCTATCCTTTTTGTTTCAGATGCGACGGGAGCAATCTGGTTGGTGTTGGATCAAGAGACGGACAAGTAAAGGCTTGGAAACATGTTGAGCCAGCCACACACACGCGGACTTTTGGTGTGATTGAATTGTTGGTTTCCATCGTAGAGAATTACGCCAATCTTGCCATTGGTAGCCACGACTCGCTCCTTGCTGGCAAGTCCGGAGGCTCCGGACATAACCGGACAAGACGGCCAACAACCACCGACAAGCTGCCGCCATTGCGGTTACTGAATTCGGAGCAGCGCGGACATACGAAAAAGAAAAGAAAAGAAAGAGCAAAGATGCCATTGTCCATTAAAGTAATGCGTCGTCTAAAGGAGACTTGATTGTACAAAACGTTAGTTGAATGTAGATTGTAGTTGTGCCCATTGCGGCCATCCCATGTCCCACGCAACTACAGCGGCTGCTCTAGCTGCGGCGGCTGCATCATCTCGTCGACCTTTTCCTCCAGGAGCCGGCCCTCGGTCGTTCTGCCGTTCCGGATCAGCTCCTCCGCCACCGCCCGGACCTTGTGCGCGACCATGCGACGCGGACCCTCGCCCACCTGCGCGCGCAGCACCTCCAGAACCCCGTCGCGCAGCCTGGCTGCCGCGTCTTGGTCGTCGCTGCAGTGCGGGAGGAGCTGCAGCATCACCTCGAGCGGCGGTCGCGCCGCCGCCGCCGCCGCCACCTCACCGCCGCCGCCGCCGCCGCCGCCACACAGCTGCTGATAGCGCGCGTACAGCTCCAGAGCCGGCGACGCGTCGGCCGCGAGAAGGTGGCCGATGATGATGGCGTCGACGAGTCGTGGCGGCGCCAGCAGCCGCTCGCCGTCCTGCTCGGCGGTGGCGACGCGCAACCACTCGTTGATCTCGGGTCCGGCACGGGCAGCAGCGGCGGCGGCGACGAGGCGGCGGGCGGCGGCCTTGGTCACGGGCACGCCGTTGGTGTGCATGATGCAGTGCAGGCGCATCGCCGAGGCCAGGTCGCCCTCGAGGATGAAGGCGTCGATGACGCTGTCGTAGTGGTAATCCTGCAGCCTGGTGCGCTGCGCGAGCATGTCCAGCGCCTCGCTGGCCAGCGCCGTGTCGCCCTGCCGCGCCGCCGTGTCCAGCACGTTCTCCACGACGCCGTCCGGGGGGTTCACCTTGCCGCTGGCCACCATCGTCCTCCACCCGGCGAGCGTGCCCGGGTAGTGGAACGCGGCTGCACACGTCCAGCGCGAAGAACTGCAGCGCGTCCAGGCCCTGCGTCGAGGCCAGCGTCAGCCGCGCCACCAGCACCTGCATCATCTCCTCCACGAAGCCCATCTTGCCGAAGACGAAGACGAAGACGTCGTATATCCACGGCTCGACCCGGCCACCGCTCGCGTGCAGCTCCATGAGCGTGTCGTAGGCCAGCTCGTACTGCTCGTCGCGCAGCAGGGCGACGGCGAGCGTGGGCTTGTTTTCCGGCCAGCCATGCTCGCGCCCGTGGTCCAGAATCTCCAGCATGGCCGCGTAGTTGGGGTGCACCATGAGGGACTCGAGGGCCCCGGCGTGGAAGGCCGGCGTGGGCTCAATGTCCTGATACGCCATGTCCTTCATCAGGGCGACCAGCGTCTTGCCGCTGCTCTCTGGGTGTCCCAAAGTGTCGACGATGCACTCGTACAGGAACGCAGTCAGGCGTTGCCTGCGCTGCACCACCAGGTGCCTGACGAGGTGCACGATGCGCTTGTGCCTGTCGACGGTGGACAGGGTAGATATCCAGGGCTTCTCGCGACCGCGCAGGGTGTGCAGGTGGTCGATCAGCTCGTCAATGGACGCCGCAAACAGTGTCGTGTCGCTTGGAGGCGCCTTGCTGGTAAGAATGTTGAACAGCCTCGGCGACCGCATCGTTGGCTCCTCCGGATCTGGTGTCGGCTTCATGATGCCCCGAATATAGGCATCGATTGATGACGATGCTTCGGCAGTGTATGCTCGGCGCTGCGTCCTTGTCTGGATCCATGGTCCTCGTCCAAGCTCGCAGCGCAGCGGGCGCGCTGGTAGGTTGGTAGAGCGTCGCACCGTATTCATAACCAGCGTCCTGTCGAAACAAGGACAGAGGCAGCGCCAGAGACCATCGTTGATTATCGTACTGCGCGGCATTGTCCCTTTTGATAATTCCTGCGGCCGTCTCCCTCCCCGGGGTTGTCGATCGAAGAATGCGATGGAGATTATTACAAACGAGAGACGAGAGGGTCGATTGAATGCATGGGCAGCTTATATTTTCCGGGGTCTGTTTAGTCTGTCAAGTCTGTAGCCGTTGTTTGTTGTTTGTCCTGGACAGCAGGGTTCCGCAATCACCAACCGGGGCAATGCAACTGGCGAGGTTCTGTCTTCTGTCCCAACTGCTGCCAACAATAACTGGAACCCAGCCAGCCCACCCACTAGTTACCAGCTTCGTAGCCCTTCTCCAAGTGACTTGAACAATCGACAAGCCCTCCGTCAACACCCCGCTGCGCCCGTATAGAAAGGATTGGGTCCTTATTCCCCTTCGATCATTTTTTTTCACGCTCGCATACAGATAAAAAGCAACAATGGTACGGACCTTCCCTCGGCTTGGCCCCCCCCGCACGCCATCGCGGAGCGCATCCCACCGCGCGCCGCCTGTCTGCTGTCTGCTCTATCCCCAAAGCACCGAGACCCTTGCTAATCTGCTCGTTCCCTGGTAGCTGCCTCTCGGCTTGCTCAATGCCGCCCAGGGCCATCCGATGCTGGTCGAACTCAAGAACGGCGAGACCCTCAACGGGCATCTCGTCAACTGCGATACCTGGATGAACCTCACACTCAAAGAGGTTGTCCAAACGAGTCCTGTACGAATATTACCTTGACTCATTATGCGCGCACGCCAACCGATGCATACGAGTTCGAATCTTGACACACCAGAGTCTGTTGAATCGCTTCAAGGATCAGAGTGCTGACTAGAGCCGCAGGAAGGAGACAAGTTTGTGCGCCTACCAGAGGTCTACGTCAAGGGCAACAATGTATGAGACATGATCCCAAAGCTCTACCCCAAACGGCCTGCGCTACATCTCTACGAATCAACAAAGCTAACCACGATTTCCCCACCCCCTTACAGATCAAGTACCTACGAGTACCCGAAGAAATCATCGATCTCGCCACCGAGGCGCAAAAGAACCAGCAGGGCAACTTCCGCGGCGGCCGCGGCGGCCAGTCAAGAGGCGACCACGGCGGTCGCGGGGGCGGCGACCGCGGACGAGGAGGCCGAGGGGGTGGTGGCCGTGGCGGCCGAGGTCGCGGTCGCGGACAGTGACCGCGGGAGGAGCAGCCCGACTTTCAACCCTCCAGCAACAGCAAGCAAAATACATCAGAATCCTCGCTGGCCCGCCGCCAAAAGAATCTAAGAAGGCATCTCTTTTTTGGAATATGAAACGGATAGATCAACTCCTCGTCGCCTGTTTTTCTCATCATGCCCTCTCTGGTACCCCTCTCCTCAGCTATGGCGAGATGGATAGCCAGATGGGCTGCAAAGGATGATGGTCCATGGACTGCCCACCTTCTCAGCGTTGCGAGAAAAGGGAATACATGATACGAGTCACGCTGAGGTACTTAATGGAGAGAAAATAAGCAATTAATACAAAAAAATGAAGAAAATTTGAAATGAGCACTAAACGCCCCTCCACGTTGATGTAATCGTTGGCTGGCAAGCTACGCCTCGAAGCAGGTAAAACCATGGCTAGCATGCAAGAGAGTAGACAGGCAACAGTGAAAAGTATCTATATTTACAGGCTCTATTATAATCAATTTGCTCATAGCATCTTTACAACTTCTAGACGAGGGACGTGATAATCGCTCTTTCCATCATGCAAAACAAGAAACGGGAAACTCCTCCTCAGACATCAAGTACAACACCGTCTTTAGAAACTCGCAACAGCAACGGCAATAGCCTGGTTGTCCGAGTGCGAGATGGACAAGGAGATATCCTTGACGCCAGCCCGTTTCGCAGCGGAAGCGGCATCGCCGTGGAGCTATCGACACTGGTTAGCAAGTCATCCATCTCAAACGCGCATCATTCGGAATCATATCGACTTACCAAGACCTTGGGCGCGCCAGTCTCGTCCCGAGAAATCTCAATCTCCTTCATCGCGGCGCCGGCACCCTGGCTGGTAACACCAAGAGACTTGAAAACAGCCTCCTTGGCGCTCCAACGACCAGCAAAGGAGCTTTGGGGGCTCGGAGCCTTTTCGCAGTATGCGATTTCGGCAGCGGTAAAGTTGCGCTCGATGAAAGTATCGTTTTCAATGTTGATGGCAGAGATATCCTCGACGTCTACACCGACTTTGCTGTTTTGGCTGGCCACCTTGCGAGCAAGTGTCTCCATAACTTGCTGCGTCTCTTTGGCTTGGGCAGAAGAGACAACCTTCTGAGATTGCTTCATGAAATTTGCAGCAAAGGTGAGCTCGGAAGTCTTCTTCTCAGTCGAGACGCGAGCATCAGGGTTGAGAAGAACAGAGCTGAGCTGCTCATCGGTATACGGAGCCTTGGACTTGGCAACAAACAGGCTATTGTTGATCAGTCCGTTGTGGAAGAAGCGGTAGGCCTTCTTCTGGCGAGCCTCAACCTTGGCACAGTAGTCGTTGTACGTCCGCTCATCAAGAGTGGCAAAGAGGTACTTGGGGTGGACACCAATAGCCTGAGCACCCTTCTGACCGAAACCGAACGAGGTAACAGAGAAGGCCTTGATGCCATCGGTCTGAATGCTGCGGCTGGGGTAAAGAATCATGTCGAATTCTTCCATAATAGGGTCGACGTTGTCAGCATTGCGGTTGCCAGGAACCAGGCCAGTGTTGAGAACCTGCAAGCAGCCGTTCAACATCCAGGCACCAGCAGCACCCTTCGGGTGCCCAGTGAGGTACTTCTGGAAAACACCCAACACCGCGTTACCCTCGGAACGGCCGAGATGACGCAGCTGCTGGCAGATGACAGAAGATTCATTCTTGTCGTTGGCCTTGGTGGAGGTACCGTGGAAAGAGGCGACACCGAGATCGTCAATGGTAAGGCCCCAGGTAGCAAGAGCACCACGGAGAGGAGCGATGCTGGGGTCGCTCTTCCAGAAGTTATTGCCCATGCTACGCAGAAGCTCCTTCTCCTGGCGAACAGCCTCCTTTTCGATGTGCTGAACGCGCTCGTACGCGTACTCCTTCTCATCGAACTCGCCCTGCTGAGCCTTCATGGCGCTAATCTCGTCATGGATAAACTCTAGCTCGGACTCCTGCCACTGCTTGATCTGCTTCTTGCGGCGTTCAATCTGGCGGCGACGGTATTCAATGTCCAGAAGGGGTGAAGGGAACTTGCCGGCGTTCTCACGAGCAGTCGTAAGAACACCCTGACCAGGCGCGGGAACAGATCGGCCAATTTTGTCAGAGGCAGTCGTGGTGAGAGCAAGGATACCATGGATAGGAACACCCATATCAAGGGCAAGCTTAGCGGTCATGATGACCTGTACACCACAGCCTTGGGACTCCATGAAGCCGTTTCTGGTTGTGGTTGTGGGACGGGACATCTCCTTGGGTGTACGACCATGGGCCATCTCATCAACAGTATTACTCGTGGCCTTCATGTTGGCGAACTCATAGGAGCCCTCCTCACCAAAATCGTCGAAACCACCGACGAAGCAGACACGAGCCTTGCCTTCCATGATGGTCTCGTAACCAATGTCAACCGACTCGACTGAGGTGGCGCAAGCACCAACGGGGGTCTTGATAGGGCCGGAGGACGAGATGAGCAGCATGTTGACCCAAGCGGCCATGGTATTGATAAACGACTCCTGAAGGATATCGTTCTGCAAAGGTTGGTCGAGATAGCGGTCCTTGTGCATACCACGCAGCGCGGTAGCGCCACCCATACCAGAACCGACGCAGTTACCGACCTCGGAGACATGGACGTACTTGTAGAACTCGTACGGATCCGTAATACCACTGGATAGCAGGGCCTCAGCCGTAGAGACGAGTAGGAACAGGGTAACAGGGTCAACCTGATCGATAATGTCATCAGGAATACCATATCGCTTCGCGTCCCAGCCAGTGGGAATTTGTCCAGCAACAAGGCGGTCGAAGCGGAGGGCCTTGGGAATCCAAAGAGACGCCCCCTTCTTCAGACGGATGAGATACTCGCCGCTCTCGGGAATCTCAAACACTTCAACCTTGTCACCATGTTCACGCTTGAACTCCTCAGCAGTCTCCTTTGAGGATTCAAATGGTTCCAGATCCTCCTCAATAACGACCTCATGGAGAAGCTGCTTCTTGTTGGGGTCGTAGCCAGCGAAAAGTTCCGGCTCGATCAGGCGGATACCAGAGTGTTCCAGGATAAACTTCTCATACTTGGCCTTGATATCCTTGTCATCGACGGGCTCGCCAGTCTTGGCATCCACCCAACCAGCGTAGGGCTTGCCTTTGATCGGGGCGTTGTGATTCTTGATGAGGCCCATGATCCACGCCATTTCAACGCAGCCCTCGAGAGAGAATTCACCGAAAGCCTCCATTTCCCATCGGGTACGCGAGTTACCCCAGGGACCAACTTCGGCAAAGCCAGTAACAACGACCACCTTTTCAAGATCAACCATGCCCTTGAGCTTGTCGTTGAGGGGAGCGACCTCATCATCCCAGTCAGGTAGAGGAGGGAAGTCAAACTTGATGTTGGCACGTGGTTCAATGGTCTTCTTCTTGTAGAGAATCTCCGACTCGGCCCCGTTAACAATGGTGTTCTCAATGGCGCTTTCCTTGGTGACAGCCTTGCGAATCTCGCTAGTCTCCATGATGTCCTTGCGAAGCTTAGTCATAGCCTCGTTGAGGTTAGGAATGAACTGAAGACCGCCGTTGAGATCAGCGAAGACAGGCTCAGACTGGCAAAGGTCAACAATGGTAGGAGACATAAGTCCAAGCAAGTTGAAAGCCATCTCCTGTTGAGAAAAGGTGCGGACGCCGAAAGCCTCGACTCCCTCGGCAACAATGTTGTTGCCAGACATAAGACCTGTGCCACGAGTCCAGCCAATGACGGCACCACAAATGGTGAGGTAGTTGGCCCAGCTCTCAGAGTACCATCTGTTGAAGAGAGTCTCGAGGGCAAGCTTGGACTCGGAATAGAGACCGTCGTTGCCGAAGGTGCCGTGGTTGGGAGACAAAGGAAGGACAACCTGCGCAGGGCGGGTCTCGAAGCCTCTATCGGCCTTTTGGGCCTTGACGCATCCAAGAAGACGGACGAGGTTGGTAAGCATGATGCGGTGCGCAAGCTCGGAGCGCGAGTCAATACTATCGATCTGACGACCATTCTCAGAGATGGCGGCAAACGGCACAATGTAATCAAGATCCCAACCAAGTCCATTCTTGGGATCGTAGATGTAGTCGACAAGGGCTTCGACATCTTGCTTACTACCCTGGTTGAAGGGAACGACGACAACCTGGGATCCGCGAGAGCCGTAGCGAGTGTACATTGACTGGTAATACTCTGTGACTTCCTTGGAGAAGCGACTTGTCGTTACAACAACGCGAGCACCACCGCTAATGAGGCCCTGGAGAACCTCGGCGCCAATGGAGCCGGCGCCAGCACCTGTCATGAGAACATGCTTGCCCGTGTATGTGACACCGGCACGGGCAGCCTCTTCGAGGCAATCGAGGTAGACAGCCGTAAGTTTCTTGCTGTAGTCCCAACCGTGGAGAGTCTTCTTCTTGAGGTGCAGGAAGGGGATAGTTTCGACGCGACCCTTGTTGTTGCTGCTACCTTTGAGGGTGGAAGCCTTGCGGCCCTTGCCGTACTCTTTGGGAATAATCTGGCTTTCGTTCATGCCAAGAGAGCGCAGCACATCGCCATATAGGCTCTTGATTTCGAGCTGCGATGTCTTAGACATCTTGTGCTGCTGCTTGATGAGCCTGTAGATGCGTTGGAGATCGCTCTGGACCTTGGTACGGTTTCCATATTCGGAGATCTTGCCGCCCTCGGCCATCTGCTGAACATAGTGCTCGAGTTTTCTGCAGCTAGCACGAGGGACTTCCTCGTAGTTAAGGTTACCACGAGCGTCAACGGTGGTTCGGGGGCCAGTCGGGACGGCAACATCCTTGTAGTGAGGAGCCACATTTAGTACATCTTTGCAGTTGTCAATAAGTTGATATCCAAGCTCCTTGGCAAGTTGGTATGTCTCGCCTCGTTCGGCCGGACAGTTGTCGATGTGATACTGCATGAAGTCGAGGAGCTTGGGATTCGACTTGTTCATAATGCGGATACACTGGCTGACAATTTCGCGATCAACAGTCTGTAGTCTACCGAAAATGATCTCAAAGTACATGCTGAGACCGTCCTGACGAGCCCAATTCCACGAGGAATCGTATGTACGAGCCTTGAGGGGGCTAAAAACAGGTTCGATGCCGGAGGCGTAGAAGTCGCCATGTTCAGCATTCCAGAGGTCGAGCTGGGCCTGAAGGACCTTCTCGGATTGTTGGGAGTCGATGAATGCCTTGTCGCCAGATCGGAGGTCCATCTTCAAGTAGCGGGCGAAAAGCTCGAGCTGCTGCTTGAAAAGGGCACGCTGGTCCTTCGTCAAGGCGTCGATGGCGGCAGGATCCATCATCATACCACCGCTGCTGCCGCCGGCCGCGTCAGCGGTAGCAGTGCTTGTGAGGCTCACGCCTGCGTGTGCAGCATATTTCTGAGTAACATCGTCGAGGAAAGCTTTGGCGTCGCCTTCCGCACCAAGGCGGGCCGCGGGCTCCATTGTCAGAGCCAGCAGCAGCGCACCATCCTGCCTACCGGCGCCAAGACCCCATCTTGTCTCAAGATACTTGCGAGCGGCTGTGATGTTGAAGCCACCAGGCATCTTGGAAGAAATGAGGCGGGCGATGAGGGACTGCGAGACCTTGCCGAGGTTACCGTCAAAAGTAGGCTGAATGGATGCACCGAGCTCATCGAGAGGAGTATCTTCGGGCTTCTCAGGTGTAGAACCAAATTCTTTGCCGAGGTCACCCAGAATTTCGTTTTGCAGAGTTGACTTGCCTAGTGATGCTGTTAGTAGGAGGGCTCCGGGAGAGTTTGTCAGACCGACTTACCACCAACCAAGTCTTTAATTGCTTTACTGAGGGGAACGTCAAGCAGAGGCTTCTTGAGTTTTTGTGCAATAAGCGCGCGGACAATATCTACGGCTTGAACAGGTTGATCGGGAACCTGGGCGGCGGGGCCAGCGCTGGGCGGAGGAGGGGCGGCTGCAGCGCCGGCGGGAACAGCGGCAGCCGGCGCAGCAGTTGCAGACGCACCGGCAGCGGGTGCGGTTGGCTCTGGTTCTTCCTCTACAGGATCGACGTCGTAGTAAATCTCCTTCGCATCCTTGTTGTAGCAAAGAATCTGTCTCTGGACGGATTTGGCGGCATCGTAGGCTTCGTACTTGGAGGCGAGGGTACGCTTGGCCATGACACCAAGCGTATCGGCAGGACCGATCTCTACCACACGCTCGGCCGTCCTCTCGGCGAGGAAGACGTCCTGTGTTTCAATCCATCTGACAGGCGAGGCAAACTGGTAGGCCAGAAGCTCGATGAGCAGGGTATGGGAGAGCTCTTGTTCGACTTCGGGACGCATCGTGAGAGGAGATTCGAAACCAGGGAGTCGAACGCGCGATCAGAGGGTGTATAGAAGATTGTATTGCAATGGTAGTCGAGGATTGTTAACAATTGCAACGACAAGCAGCCGCTGATGCCCGCGATGATGTATAGATTTCAGAAATTAAGGGTTCCGCGCAACCCAGCTTGGAGCGGCAGCTTGGAGAGGTGATTCCAATGCTGGTGGGAGACAATGGTATGGGCGGACAGGGAGTGATGAGAAGAAAGACGAGGAAGAAAGATGCAGGTATTAGGAGTAGGTGGTGTGAATCCAAGAGAACAACAAGGTGTCCGATGCTTCTAGGCAGGAATACGACGTGATGGGCAGAATTTTTGGGACGGACGAGGGGGACCAAACGGAGTTTGTGACCAGCAGTGCAACGCAGCGTAACAGGTACCTGCTGCAATTACAGCGCAGTACAGCGCAGGAAGGCAGATTACAGCGGGCTGGGATTGTTGAACTGAATGACCCACAATAAAGTCCCCAAGGGGTGGAAAAAGAATTGGGGGATGTTGCACCAACTGGCCAGCAGACTTGCAGCAAGGCGTCCCAACCAGATTCCCGGTTTAAGCCAAATTGGGAAAGGCTTGTGATGTCGGGAGCAGACAGAATGTTCCCCCAAGTGGAGACACTAATGTCAAAAGCCGGGCCACTGGTGGGAAAGGGGAGTTGAGTGGCATTTACAGTGTTGATAGTAAACAACCAGCAGAGTAGCTGTTCAACAATTTGCTTCAATCGATAAACGCCCCCGGGGCTGAACTTGGCGGCGGCTTGCCAAAATACCGTTGCGTCATCTCAAAATTCCAAGCCCGCCAATAGCAATGTCTAGTTGTCAGATTGCAGGTCAACACTCAAAACGTCGCTGGCCAGGTTTCCCGATTTTTTTTTTCTCGGCCCCAAGTTTTCTGCCACAACGGATCAGTTGCCCCGCCCACCAAAGCCGCCGTAAAAGGAGGGAACGATTGATGCGATGGAGGCAACGTAATTTCGCTGGGATGTACCGGTACAAGCCTCGCTAGGGGGTGCGCCGCGTTTCCTCAGTTGGTTGCATGGTGTATCTTATTATGCAGCGACGCAATCATTGCCGTACGAATACATATGTAGGTATGTTTGGCACATATCATTTGCATGGGTGCGTTTGAATAGATACGAATAGATACTCAGTGCATTCAATGCATCCCCCCGTCAAGATGCGTGGCTCTCGCGACGGTGATATCAATATGCGTTCCTGTCGAATATTTCCATTTATTTGCCTCACTCATGGGAAGGCTCAAGGGGACGGGCAGGGCTGTCCAGCAGAACAACCTATTCAAAAGATATGCCAGAAATAAATAACGCTTCCACTGCCCCGTGTTATCCCGCCCTTCCCGAAGCGATCAGACCACAACTTGGTGGACTTGTTTTAGACGCCTCACCGCCTGCCGTTTGGGTCTGCGTCGGCCAAGACCAAGGCTGGGAAGCCACTGATAAACGAGGGTAAACGACCTAGCTGGACAGATTGAGCTTGCTACTTTTAGCGGTACTAGTTGGAGCCGCTTGTATCTGTATCTATCTTTGTGCTTTTCAACAATCTCTGGCCACTGGTTTCGCAGCCTGGCCAAATCGGTTCCTCCTGATAGGCTCGGTTTCCAGTAGAACGTTGCATGACCCAACACATGCCCATGGCTGAGCAATCTTGACACCCCCCCAACTATAAGTACCGGTACATGGCAATCTGCCCCTCCATCTCCAATGGAAGCTCCCCCGAAAAAAAGGGACCATGCCATCCCCAACAGAACTAATTTTTCTTGAGGGAGAGGCCACACCTCTTGCTGTTGTAGCCTGAAGTGAGCCTGCTAACTAGTCTAGTGCCTGTAACCTGTAACTAGCCAGTGCCTGGAGGCTAACCCGCGCCAATTCTCGGCTCTCCAACCAAAACTCCAGCCCAGCTCCTTGGTGGTCCTGAATTTTCCCGACTTGTCCGACCGACATTGGCTCGCTTGACGTTGAGAAAAAACCACCTCGAGTACGATTTCTGTCCCACCTATCGTCTCTCCAACCCTCCTCTTCCCTTTCTATCTTGTCCTTCTCATCAACCTCCATACCTTCAATTTTATACAAACTCCGTTGCTGCGTAGCGGCCAGCCTTGATCGCCGTAATACTCCGGACCGGCGAGCAAGCTCTTTGTTTCTCTCCAAACGGCCAGACATCACCTCCCAGCAACGAGGGACGGTGGCCACGAGCACGACTTTAGCAAACGGGGTTCTTAATAGGTTTGTCCCGCCCCTTCTTCAATTGAGGTGATTCCAACCCGCTAACCCTGCGCTTTACCAGACTTTTACACGATACCCTTTAATTCCGTCACCTACAATCCATTACCATGTACGGAGCAGCGACCGGGCCCCAGACGGGCATCAACACCCCACGATCCAGCTCCTCTCTACGACCATTGACGCTTTCTCACGGCACCCTTGAAACCTCATTCCTCGTCCCTACAAGCCTCCACTTTCACGCATCACAGCTAAAAGAGCGCTTCACCACGAATCTACCACCTCCTACCGATGAGCTTGCTCAAGACGATGAGCCTTCCTCAGTAGCCGAGCTGGTTGCAAGATACTTGGGCTTCGTTGCCGACCAAGTTGAAAATGGCGAGGACGACGCTCAAGGCTCCTACGAGGAGGTCCTTCGACTTGTTCTCAACGAATTCGAGCGCGCTTTCCTTCATGGCAATGAGGTCCACGCTCTCGCCGCCACCCTCCCTGGCATCGAATCCAAGAAGCTCGAGGTAATCAAGAGCTACTACGCTGCCCGCAGCGTGTCCAACAGAACCATCAAGCCGCATGAATCTGCTCTCCTGCGCGCTGCCGACGATGGCGCGGCCGATATTTACACTATTTTTGGCGGCCAAGGCAATATTGAGGAATATTTTGAAGAGCTGCGCCAAATCTTCACTACATATTCTGGCTTTGTCTCGGGCCTCATCACAAACGCCGCCGATCTCCTGCAGACCCTCTCCAACGATCCCAGCGCTGAAAAGTCGTTCGCAAAAGGTCTGGATATTATGAACTGGCTTCAGCACCCCGAAGCCACTCCTGATATCGACTACCTAATTTCTGCCCCGGTCAGCTTCCCTCTAATTGGTCTTGTTCAGCTTGCCCATTACGAGGTTACCTGCAAGGTCCTTGGTATTACGCCGGGCCACCTTCGCGAACGACTTCGCGGCTCTACCGGCCACTCCCAAGGTATCGTCATGGCTGCCGCCACGGCCGCCGCTGACTCCTGGGATTCATGGACAGAGATCGCCAATTCTACCCTCACCATCCTTTTCTGGATTGGTACCAGAAGCCAGCAGGCATTCCCTGTTACCTCAATGACTCCCACCATGTTGAGGGAGTCGATGGACCATGGCGAAGGCACCCCGACGCCCATGTTGAGCATCCGAGACCTCTCCCAGCAGGAGGTTCAAAAGCATATCGAGGTTACCAATCAGTACCTCCCCGCGAACCGTCATATCAACATTTCTCTCATAAACAGCCCCAGAAACCTGGTCGTCACCGGCCCTCCCACTTCGCTCTATGGTCTCAACTCGCAGCTCCGCAAGGTCAAGGCCCCCACGGGTCTTGATCAGACCCGTGTCCCGTACACCGAGCGAAAGGTGCGCTTCGTCAACCGCTTTCTTCCCATCACTGCCCCATTCCATAGCCAGTACCTTACCGAGGCTACTGCCATGATCGACGAGGACCTCAAAGATATTGTCATTGAAAGCAGTTCTCTGGGCATTCCAGTTTTTGACACAAACACTGGCAAGGATCTACGATCGGAGGTCAGCGGCAATATTGTCCCGACCCTTGTGCGCCTCATTACACGTGATACTGTAAACTGGGAAACTGCCACTATTTTCCCCAACGCCACCCACGTCCTCGACTTTGGTCCTGGTGGCGCTTCTGGCCTCGGCAACCTGACGAGTCGCAACAAAGAGGGTACTGGTGTCCGCGTCATTATTGCTGGTGCTGTTGAGGGGGCGCTTGAAGCTGTTGGATACAAGCCTGAGCTCTTCGATAGAGACGAGGAGAATGCCATCAGATATGCCATCAACTGGGTTAAGGAATTTGGCCCCAAGGTTGTCAAGAACTCGAAAGGCGAAAAATACGTTGATACGAAGATGTCTCGTCTTCTCGGCCTCCCGCCTGTTATGGTTGCTGGCATGACTCCTGCTACGGTTCCCTGGGACTTTGTTGCTGCCACCATGAACTCTGGTTACCACATTGAGCTCGCAGGTGGTGGCTACTTCAACGCCAAGACAATGACACAAGCCCTCGAGAAGATCGAGAAAGCGATCCCGGCTGGCCGTGGTATTACTGTCAACCTGATTTACGTCAATCCTCGCGCCATGGCTTGGCAGATCCCCCTTCTCGGCCGTCTCCGCGCTGAGGGTGTCCCTATCGAGGGTCTCACCATTGGCGCAGGTGTGCCTTCCATAGAGGTTGCTCAAGAATACATTGAAACTCTGGGTCTGAAGCACATTGCCTTCAAGCCTGGCTCTGTTGAGGCTGTCCAGGCCGTCATCAATATTGCCAAAGCTAACCCAACTTTCCCTGTTCTCCTCCAATGGACTGGCGGACGCGGTGGTGGCCATCACTCATTTGAGGATTTCCATCAGCCCATTTTGCAGATGTACGGCCGTATCCGCCGGCAAGAGAATATCATTCTGGTGGCTGGTAGTGGCTTCGGTGGTGCTGACGACACTTATCCCTATATTACTGGAGATTGGTCCAAGAAATATGGTTATCCTCCTATGCCCTTTGACGGCTGCCTGTTTGGTAGCCGCATGATGGTTGCAAAGGAAGCGCACACCAGCAAGAACGCCAAGCAGGCCATCATCGACGCCCCTGGTCTAGAGGATGCCCAGTGGGAGCAAACCTACAAGGGACCCGCAGGTGGTGTCATTACTGTTCGATCTGAGATGGGCGAACCTATCCACAAGCTTGCCACCCGTGGTGTCCGTTTCTGGGCTGAAATGGACCAGAAGATCTTTGCTCTTCCCAAGGAAAAACGCGTTGCCGAGCTCAAGAAAAACCGTGAATACATCATCAAGAAGCTCAATGACGACTTTCAAAAGGTGTGGTTTGGATGCAACAAATACGGCAAGGCTGTTGACCTGGAGGATATGACTTACGCCGAAATCGTTCGTCGTCTTGTCGATCTGCTCTATGTCCGGTACCAGGAGCGCTGGATTGATCCCTCCTTTGCCAGGCTCACTGGTGACTTTATTCACCGTGTTGAGGAGCGCTTCACCACATCACCCGGAAAACCTTCCCTTCTTCAGAGCTACGCCGAACTGGATGAGCCGTATACTTCCGTCAAACGCATTCTTTCATTCTATCCCGACGCGGATACACAGATCGTCAACGCTCAGGATGTCCAATACTTCTTGCTGCTTTGCATGCGTCCCGGCCAGAAACCCGTCACTTTCATCCCGGCCCTTGACGATAACTTCGAGTTCTTCTTCAAGAAGGACTCACTCTGGCAGTCAGAGGATCTTGACGCCGTTATCGGTCAGGATGTTGGCCGTACTTGTATTCTGCAGGGCCCTACCGCTGTCAAGTTTTCTACTGTTCTTGATGAGCCTATCAAGTCTATTCTGGACGGCATTCATGATTCCCATATCGAATCTCTTACACGCGACTACTACGGTGGCAAGGAAAGATCTATCCCTACTATTGAGTACTTTGGTGGCGAGCTGGTAGAGACTGAGATCCCTCTTGACATTGAAGGCCTCACAGTCAATTATGATGAGCACAAGAATACCTATCGCCTTGCCTCTGGCGCCAGCGCCACCCTGCCGTCTCTTGATGCCTGGCTTTCGTTGCTTGCCGGGCCCAACAGAAACTGGCGTCATGCCTTGCTCATGTCTGATGTCGTCGTCCAGGGACAAAAGTTCCAGACCAACCCGCTGCGCCGCATCTTTGCCCCCACCCGTGGCCTCTTCGTTGAGATCAACTACCCTAATGATCCTTCCAAGACCGAGATTGTTGTCAAGGAGCAGCCTCGCTACAACCAGTACGTCACTGTCATTGAAGTGAAGATGGTGGGAAAGAATGAGATTCTTGTCAACATGGTTAAGGATACAACGGCTCTCGGTCGCCCTCTGGGTCTTCCTCTGCGCTTCACTTATCACCCCGAGGCTGGTTACGCCCCCATCCGTGAAGTCATGACCGACCGCAATGATCGCATCAAAGAGTTTTACTGGAAGGCGTGGTTTGGCGAGGATCCCATGGATCTCGATGCCTTGGTCACCAGCAAGTTTGATGGCGGAAAGACTACCATCACCGCAGAAGCTATCAACGACTTCGTGCATGCTGTTGGAAACACTGGCGAGGCTTTTGTCGACCGTCCCGGCAAGATTGTTTACGCTCCCATGGACTTTGCTATCGTTGTTGGTTGGAAAGCTATTACAAAGCCCATATTCCCCCGTACCATTGATGGTGACTTGCTGAAGCTGGTGCATCTTTCCAATGGCTTCCGTATGCTACCTGGTGCCGAGCCTTTGAGAAAGGGAGATGAGATCTCGACCACCGCTCAGATCAACGCTGTTATCAACCAAGATTCTGGCAAGATGGTCGAGGTCTGTGGTACAATCATCCGTGATGGTCGGCCTGTGATGGAGGTTACCTCGCAGTTTCTCTATCGCGGTACCTATACAGATTTTGAAAACACTTTCCAGCGCAAGGTTGAGACCCCTGTTGAGGTTCACTTGGCTACCAGCAAGGATGTCGCTGTTCTGCGCTCCAAGGAGTGGTTCTCCACCGACGAAATGCCCAACAACTTTGATCTGCTCGGCAAGACACTCACTTTCCGCCTCCAGAGTCTGATGCGCTACAAGAACAAGGATGTTTTCAGCACGGTCGAGACGCGCGGTCAGGTTCTTCTTGAGCTGCCTACCAAGGAGATTATCCAGGTCGCCAGCGTCGACTATGAGGCTGGGGAGTCTCATGGTAACCCTGTTATTGACTACCTTGAGCGCAACGGTTCCCCTCTGGACCAGCCCATCAACTTCGAGAACCCCATTCCGCTCAGCGGCCGCACTCCTCTACAGCTACGTGCCCCCGCTTCAAATGAGACTTATGCTCGTGTTTCTGGTGATTACAACCCTATCCACGTCTCCCGTGTCTTCTCTTCCTATGCAAGCCTTCCTGGGACAATTACCCATGGCATGTACTCCAGTGCTGCTGTGCGGAGCCTCGTCGAGACGTGGGCTGCCGAGAACAACGTTGGTCGTGTCCGCAGCTTCCACGCCTCTCTCGTTGGCATGGTCCTGCCAAACGATGATATACAGGTACAACTACAGCACGTTGGCATGGTCGCTGGCCGAAAGATCATCAAGGTTGAGGTCAGCAACAAAGAGACCGAAGAAAAGGTCCTTCTTGGTGAGGCCGAGGTTGAGCAACCGGTGACGGCGTATGTCTTCACCGGCCAGGGCTCACAGGAACAGGGTATGGGAATGGAGCTCTACGATAGCAGCCCCGTGGCCAAGGAGGTCTGGGACCGCGCTGACAAGTATCTTCTGGATAACTATGGTTTCTCGATCACCAATATTGTCCGAAACAACCCAAAGGAGCTTACCGTTCACTTTGGTGGCCCTCGCGGCAAGGCTATTCGTCAAAACTATATGGCGATGACTTTTGAGACTGTTGCTGCAGATGGTTCGATCAAATCGGAGAGGATCTTCAAGGATATCGACGACAAGACGACGTCATACACGTACCGGTCGCCTACTGGCCTTTTGTCAGCGACTCAGTTCACGCAGCCAGCATTGACTTTGATGGAGAAGGCTAGCTTCGAGGATATGAAGACGAAGGGTCTCGTGCCGCGTGACAGTACCTTTGCTGGTCACTCGCTCGGTGAATACTCTGCGCTCGCAGCTCTAGCTGACGTGATGCCGATTGAAAGCTTGGTGTCGGTTGTCTTCTACCGGGGCCTCACGATGCAGGTCGCTGTAGAGCGTGACGCCGCAGGCCGGTCCAACTACTCAATGTGTGCTGTGAACCCGAGTCGCATTTCCAAGACTTTCAATGAAGAGGCTCTGCAGTTCGTGGTGAACAACATCGCGGAGGAGACAGGTTGGCTGCTTGAGATTGTCAACTACAACATTGCCAACATGCAGTATGTTTGTGCTGGTGACCTTCGGGCGCTGGACACCTTGGCAGGGGTAACCAACTTCCTCAAGATGCAGAAGATTGACATTGAGGAGATGCGCAGCAACATCGAGGAAGCCAAGGGTGCGCTGCGAGAGATCATTCGCGGTTGCGCGGAGGCGACGCTCAAGAAGCCGGTCCCTCTGGAGTTGGAGCGTGGATTTGCTACGATTCCCCTTCGAGGCATTGACGTCCCCTTCCACTCAACATTCTTGCGGTCGGGTGTGAAGCCTTTCCGATCATTCCTGCTCAAAAAGATCAACAAAACAACGATTGACCCTTCGAAGCTGGTTGGAAAGTACATCCCTAACGTGACGGCGAAGCCTTTTGCGCTGACCAAGGAGTACTTTGAGGATGTGTATAAGCTGACCAACTCGCCTAAGATTGGGGCGGTGCTGGCTAACTGGGACAAAATCACGCAGGATGGAGGTGAGGGCAAGTCAGGGAGCGACAGCGGCACCAGCGCAGAGTACGAAGGACCCGGAGCTGCTGCTTGAATGTGCTGAATGAATGGTAATGAGGACGGAGTGGAGAAGAGGAAAGTTTGACACTTGGACGGATTGTGTTGATCCGGATGACCAGGAGCAAACCTATGATGACGTTGGGTTGATTGTTTGTGTAACAGATTGTTTGCAGAGTGCTGCGCAGCACTGCAACAATGGATGAGGATGGAAGAGTAGTTGGTGACGTTAGTGGTGATTTCGTGTCCGACAAGGAAGTATTTTTAGCACCGGTATATAGTCTATAGATTTTATGATTGTTCATGCAGTGTAACGGCATGGTGCAATGTGATGTGTTATCTGGGGAGCATAAAACAGGGCTGACGTGGGTGGCCATGAGTGTTCACATGAGTGTTGCCATGTCGGGGGGGGGATCAAAGGGCTGCAGACAGATAACGCGGGGTAGGTCGATCAAGGCACGGGGAAAGAGGGGAAGGAACTACAGGAAGGATACACTGCGCTTTTGAGGTTAGAGTGACGTGACGGAGGAGTCGGGGTCGTGGCGTGGCGGAGATTTTGGAGCACCGGAGGATGAGGTAGCCGGAGGGCGGACGGCTCCGGGCGACGGTAGGCGGCTCGGGCTCGGACTTTGGTGACTTTGGTACATGTAGGGATGTAGAGACAGTGAGTGGGTGGGTGGGTGGTACTGCTACAGTGACCTCTACAGTGGGTTGGTGCTGTGGCTGTTGGGACTGGGCTGCTGGGGCTGGGCCTGCTGGGGCTGGGTGGGGAGGAGAGGGGAGGAGGAGAGGAGGGGAAACAAAGTTGAACTTGGCATGCATGCATTTAGGCATACGTGGCGGTATTATATGCCAGAATACGGGTCTGGTATTATGTGAGTGCGGAGGAAGATGACTGACTGTACAGGCCTTCTGCCATTGAGAATTTATCCAAGGCACATTGCCTGTTAGTAGGGGTCGTTTGGTACCTACTTGGGTAGTAAGGAACAGAGATAGGAGATAGGCTTGGCGAGTCCGCTAACTCGGACAATGCCGACCTACCCACCTGCTATGCTGCTTATCAAGTTGGTTGGCTGTGACGGGAATCCACCTCAGCTTGGCTGACGGTATTAAAATGTATTGTCATCCAGTTCCTACAGACCGGGCTGGATGAAAGATTTACTCTCATTCCTCTTCTCCTTATTTTGGGGATTTTCATTGTCCTCTTTGACTTTCTAGGTACTCTCTGGTAAGTCAAATTGGTCAGCGGCTTACGGGCGGGCCGGCGTTTGCTTGCAGCCGTCAGCTGTCGGTTCGCTGCCGGCTGCTGCCAGCTGCCCAGCTGCTACTAGCTAGCATTCGGCTCACCTTCACAAGAACAAAAACGTTGGTACGACCACTAACTCAGTACCTAGTTAGGTACTCACAAGTACCTAGGTACTCATGGATGGACCTGCTAACGCCCCTCTCATCTCGGCTGGCAGCACAACGTCGGACAAACAACCACCTTGTGACTTTTTTCTCCTCTCTGCGCCTCCTGCATCTTCGGAATACTAGGTCGAATCTCGTCATCCAATACGTTTCTGCCTAATCTAGTGACCATCGCCTCATTCTGATTCTATTTTTATTTTCTGAGATTTGTTTCAAACCAGCCCACCGCCATTGTTTGCCTACCACCACCTCCGTCCACAACCTCCGGAACGGACCGGGCTTTGTCTATAAATCGCCGGCGTCCTCTTCCACTCAGACTGCTTCAAACGGCTAGAAGCACTACTACCAGGAAAGAAGCGCAGCTATTCAAAACCTTACTCATATTTATCTTGAGTCTGCTTTTCATTAGAGAGCGGCAGCCAGCACGACGCTGTCACCCTCTTGTCTTTTCCCTCACTCTGTTCCAACTGCATAAACCAACACACAAGCCAAGTACCGCAAAATGTGTTTTGATCAGCCACGAAACCAGCTGTTTCTCGGCAGTTTTGTTCACAGCAAGTCTCGCCGAGAGCTTGAAATCTTGCATAACGCTGCCGTTGCTGTCGATACCAGCGGGAAAATTGTCGCTGTGGAACGACAATGCGCCAGCTTAGAAGTTGCTAAAGCTCACGCTTTGGCAAAGCTGGGCTGGAGTGTCGGCGACGTTGACATTTACACCACCAAAGAATCCCAATTCTTTTTCCCCGGCTTCATTGGTATGTCACTAATAATCTGCCTGCATCGAGCCTCCCCAACTCTCCGTATGTCTGTTATACTGATTTTCGCCTCACCTAGACACTCACATCCACGCCCCCCAGTATCCAAATGTCGGCATCTTTGGCAAGACGACTCTCCTCGACTGGCTCGAGAAGCACACCTTCCCCATGGAGGCCAGCCTCAAGGACCTTGCTAAAGCCCGCAAGGTCTACACCGCCGTCGTCCGGCGCACCCTCTGTCACGGCACCACCACCGCCGCCTACTATGCCACCATTGATGTGGCCGCCACCAACCTGCTGACCGACCTATGTCACGCCATCGGCCAGCGCGCCTTTGTCGGTCGCGTCTGCATGGACCGCGCCGGCATTAACCCGGAGTACTACCGCGACGAGTCCACGGAGGCCGCCCTGCGCGCCACCCGGCAGACCATCGAGCACATCCGCGCTGTTGACCCGGCGTTCGACCTGGTCGCGCCCATACTTACACCCCGGTTCGCGCCCTCGTGCACTTCCGAGGGAATGCGCGCCCTTGCGAAGCTGCAGCGAGAGGGCAGCTTCCTTGCCCAGACACACATCTCGGAGAACATCAATGAGATCGCGCTGGTGCGTGAGCTGTTCCCGGCGTCCAGCTCGTACGCCGACGTCTACGATCAGAATGGCCTGCTCACGCCTCGGATGGTGCTCGCGCACGCCGTCCACCTGACTGACGAGGAGGCCGAGCTCATCGCGCTCCGTCGCACCAAGATCTCCCATTGCCCGTGTAGCAACTCCTCACTGACTAGCGGCGCTGCGCGCGTGCGCTGGATGTGGCAGAAAGGCATCGAGGTTGGCCTCGGCACCGATGTTTCTGGCGGCTACTCGCCGTCCATCCTAGAGGCGGCCCGGCAGGCCGCCCTTGTTAGCCGCCACGTTGCCGCCACGCGCCACAACGGGGACGGCGACCAGGAGGACCACGAGCGATGCAAACTGACCGTCGAGGAGGTGCTCTACCTTGCCACGCGTGGCGGTGCGCTTTGCCTGGGCCTGGAGGACCGCGTCGGCGGGTTCGAGGTGGGCAAGGACTGGGACGCCCAGCTCGTCGGGCTCGGCCGAGTGGCGGAGTCGGGACTGCGCGAGGGTGAGGAGTACACGGCTAACGGCCACGGCTCTGGTCCCGCGGTCGACTCGGCAGCGACGGGCGCAGCGGTCGTCGTCCCTGCGTTCAACGGGTCCGACGAGGGCAATGTTGACATCTTTGGATGGGAGTCGTGGGATGAGATCCTGGCCAAGTGGCTGTACAACGGTGATGACAGGAACACGAAGAAAGTCTGGGTCAAGGGCCGTCTTGTGCACGCGAGGCGGTGAATGGGTGGCTGCCTGTTGCGGGCACGGGGTCTTTTGTGACCGCTCATTTGGTCACTGGATGTAGAATAGAATTAAACGCAATGGTTGGGCGGGAAAA
>MWMN01000026.1:91320-157981 GCA_002968875.1 Cordyceps cicadae | reverse complement strand
GGGGGGAGGGTGTGAAGGATGGAGTCGAGAGCGAGAATTGAAGTCACGAATTCATCTACGACAATTACGCAAATATTTTATAGAATTTGAATAGAGAGCCAGCTAGTTCTGCTAGAGTCACTTATGTGTTACGATGGACTACGTAGTAGTACAGCCATTGAATGTATCAGTGATGACGTAATAGCATAGGCAGTGGCCAAGATAGCAAGATTCGTTCCATCGTGTATAAGAGGTTCCAGTACAAGAGTTTGAAGGAGAAATAAAGACCAATTTCCTCCATCAATGTAGACATAACAAGATAAAAAAGAACCCACGCGAGATGACCCGCAAAAACAACCAACTGCCGAACAATGCTTCCACATGTCTCATCCAAAGCAAGGTAACCAACCGGGGGGGGCGAGCAAAAGGCTGAAACCAACAGCCGAGAAGAACGCTCAAGATTTCCCCCCACCCACCCATCAACACCAACCCCCTCCCCGCCCTCTGTACCCCAAAGAAAATCACAAATGATTGTGGCCATCCGAGCTCGACTGCCGGCATAGTAGCTGCTGCTGGTGCTGCCACTGGCGGTGATCCTCCTCCTCGACGACCTGGACCTGGGCGGCCCTCGCCTGCGCCTGCGCCTGCGCCTCGGAGCGTCGAAGCGAGCGGCTGGCGGTAGTCCTACGCTTGTGCTCCTCCTCGAGCGCCTCCCTGTGCGCCTCGACGCGGGCACGAATCTCCTCCGTGATGGCACGCTTGATCCTCACCGGCACGACGCCCTCCACGTCCACGTCCACGTCCACGTCCACGTCCTCCTGCGCCCCCCCGTCCTCCCCCTCCTCCTCCTCTGGTGTCTTGGGCGGCAGCGGCCGGTAGACAAACTCGGAGCCGCCCCAGGCCTCGCTCGGGCGGCGGCGGGCCAGGGGCGCGCCGAGCAGCGCGACCATCTGCAGGCGCAGCCAGGCGCACTCGGCGGCCTTTGCGTTGAGCTGGAGGCGCGTGTTGTCGAGGCACTCGAGGCGCAGCAGGCGCGACTTCTTGGCGGCCAGGTTGTTGCGCTCCTGGTCGGCCTTGCGCTGGAGGGCGGCGAGCCGGGCGACCTCGCCGGCGACGGCGTCGCGCTGCGCCGGCGTCATCCCCGGCTGCACGCGCGGCAGCGGCGACGGCGGCGTCTTCTCGGGCAGCTCCGGCACGCGCGACGGCGGCAGCACCGGCGGGTGCGTCGCCTCGTGGTAGAGCTCCTGCGCGAGCAGGCACAGGCGGCGGTCGCGCTCCGCGGGCGGCAGGTCCGCGGGCAGCGTGACGCCGGCCTCGGCGAGGGTGTAGCCTCCGATGCGCAGCATGCTGAGCGGCGGCGGCGGCGGCGGCGGCGGCATCCCTGCGTGGGAGGAGGAGGAGGAGGAGGAGGAAGATGAAAGTAGGGTCGAGGCGGCGCACAGGGAGTAGTATTCGCTGACGCGCCTGTTCCAGTCAGCGGTGGCCTCTGAGGAGGACTTGGAGAGCGCGGCGGCAGCCTCTTCAGTCGTGGACGTCATGGTGGGATGGGGTTGGGCCCTCGTGTCGTAGACTGGCTGTTGAGTTTCCGGTTGTCGAGCGTCTGACCGCTGAGGCGATGGAGGAGCAAGTACGGCGTGAGCTGGCAACGGCTGTGGTGGTATGTGCAGACCGGCAGCGGCGACGGCTGTGGTGGTGGTGCTGCTGCTGTGCACGATGACCTGAGGCGACGAGATGGAGGCTGGAGTGGCGGTAGTGGCCGTCTCGTAGTAGCCAGGCGAGCTGAAGTTGGGCGACAGCGGGGTCGAGATGACCGACACCAACTCTGGCGGCGATGGTTGTTGAAGCGAAAGTGCCTGGTAGGTGAGGAAGGGATACGGAAACTGCTCGTCGCCTTGCGGGATCTCCGGGGGTAGTGAAGGGATCAGCTCGGAGCCGTCGGGGAGGCAGTCGTCGTACTGTGGCAGCTGATGAAACTGCGACTGGAAATGTTGTTGGAACTGCAATTCAAGTTGAAGCTGGTCCAGGTGCGAGTCTTGGTGGTGATGAGTGTGAGCCAGAGTCTGGGTCTGCTCCTGAAATGACAGGCCAATGGAGAAGTCGTCCTCGTCCTTTACTTGGCGTGTGAATTGGAAGTAGTCGATAGTGTGGTCGCAAGGGTCCTCGGAAGTGCGCGGTCTCTTGTTGCTATTGGGACAAGAGGTGTATGTGAGCGAGTTGTTGATCTGCACTGGCGGGCTGAGAAGGTGAAGAGAGTTTGTGTCGTGGGTGCCGGAGGAGGCACAGGCTTGGGGCGTCGCCATTCTTATTTGGAGAGGAGGGAGAGCGAAAGAGGAGAAGCGTGTGTCGGAGGGGCAGAACAGTATGAAAAGGAAGGGATTGAGCAGAACAGAAGGGGTGTAGCAGAGATTCACAAGCAAGGAGCGCACAGCGTGGTACTGATGCTGGGGGCTATCAATGCCCAAAGGCAGGGTGTGTGTCTGTCTCCGTCAGGGAGCAGGAGCCAGAAGGCAGAAGCAGCCTCTCTTATTTGCTTGGACGCTCTTATTTGCTGGGGCGAATGATGAGTGATGCCTGGTGCCTGATGCCTTGAATCAGAGGGTCACAGCGTGGCCGATCGCGGCTTTGGCAGGAGTCTATATATATACGCACGTGGGGAGAAGAGGAAGAGGAAAAGGATCATGAGGGAGATGAGGAGGAGAGAGGGAGAGATGGAGATAGAGACGGAGGAAAGGGTCACGCAATGATGGCACAATGATTCAGTGCAAGGTCTTACCGAAACGTATCAAGAATAGTAGGGGCGGAAATACAGTTCCATACAATACACAAAAATTACAATACAAATAAAAAGAAAAAAAAAATAAAAAGAAAAGAAAAGAAGATAACGAAGCAAGCAGGACTGGACTTGGAGGCATTCTCTCACCGATGGAAAGGAAGAAAAAGGCAATATCTAGCGTGATGATGGGGAAACACAAAGTTTTGCCTCCCTCAAAGACCGGTGTGCGTGGGAGGGAGTGTAGGTGTAGGTGTGTGTGTGTGTGTGCTCTGTAGGCGCGGTGTGTGCTGGCTAGGCTGAGGAAAAGGTGTCGTGATTCATCGAATGGAAAGCAAGAAGGAGAAAGAAGAGGAAAAGGAGGATGAGCTGGAGGAGGAGGAGGAGGAGGAGGAGGAGGAGGAGGGAGAGGAAGTGGAGGGCTGCCCGTAGAGACAGCAACACAACATCGTCTCTACCTCATCTTTCCTAGAAATAAAAGCCACGAGTGCTGATAACCCATCTTCCGATATCCTCTACTTGTGTCTCTACGTGTCAGAGATCTGGTTGGACGTGGGGACAGCTTTGACACATGGGGGAGAGATCTCAAGGAGCACACTCACTCCCCGGCAATGACTACAAGATTCTTCAACGTACACAAACCTATTGAATACACCCCCTGAATTCTTCATGGCCAGACCCATAGCAATACCCCAGAAACACACATGCACACACTTGCACAACGTATCCATCTCCTGATGCTCGACATGCGAAGAATAAGGCTTCCTCCACACCACAACACCCTCTCTCAAGGATGACGTCCAGAATCTACAGCAAACATGCCAGCACAGCAAAACTCACGCATCTTCAACCGTGAAAAAAAGAAAAGAAAAAAAAGCAAAAAAGGACCCCCCCTCTCCAAAAGGAAAGAACAGAAAAGAACCACATGGCAAACGGCCCAGTGGTTTCAAATATGTAGTAGTCTCCGTCCGGCCCGGGAAACGGAGCAGAGGAAGAGAGCAAGCGGGGAGGAAAAGGACAAGTAATGGAGGGGGGGGGCGATGGAAAGTCGAGTGACAATGCCCAAACCTTGCAGAAACACGCCCGTCCTTGCCATACACTGGTTTCTTTTTTTTTTTTTTTTTTTTTCCCTTTCTTCCTCTGCCCACTTCTGCGTCGTGCAAGCGCAGCACAACAACTGACAGCACGACTTTATTCCCTGCCCTGTATTCCCTACCCCGTATTCCCTCCTCTCTGCCCGCCCCATGCTCCCTGTCTGTCTGTCTATCTGTCTGTCTGTCTGTCTGTCTGTCTGTCGTCGTCGTCGTCGTCGTTCCCTCCACCGTGTACCAGTTAGCCGGAGAGCCAGAGGGGAAGAGGAGGGCAAGACGGGAGTCCATTCAGCATGTTAGCCGGCGTGTGACCTTGAATCCGTTTCTCTGTCGTCCCCCTCCCCTCCCGGCCCTCCTCCTCCCCTCCCCCCATCTTCGGGTACCTAACCATCGTGTGGACTGCCTCCCCGTTGCTATTGCCATCAAAAGCACACATGGCTCGTCATTTCGAGATCCCGGATGCCCAGAGCCGGAAACGGAAAACCAAAATAGATAAATAAAGAGGCATAATCAGGAAGGAAAGGGAAAGCCGGACGGGACCGGGGAAGAAGGGAGGGGGGCGGAAGGGTTCGTAGGTTCGGCTCGTTGAAATCGTGATACATACCACGAGATGTCAGCGCGTGCAACGCTTGGGAGGAGAAAGAGAAGTAAAAGAAAAGAGAAGAGAAAAGAGGCCCCCCGTCTCCCCCCCCCCCCCGGAGTTGACAAGGTTTGGTTGTTGGAAGGAAAGACGACACACAAGCCTCACGGACGCCTGCAGATCTTGTGCTTGGTTCATGCGGCTCGGCGGGCGGGAGGAAACGGAGAAGCCAGGCGGAAGCAAACAAGAAAAAAAAGAAAAGAAAAACAGAAAAGAAAAAATGAAAATGAAAAAATGAAAAAAAAAAAAAAAGAGTATCAAGCCCGGCATCGGTAGCATCCGAAATCGCCGTACCAAAACCGCACAACAAAACAAACAAGTCCTGAAAAGAGTCAATATGCTTCCCATTGTAGTGTAATTACTATTTAAGTCAGTTTCTTCTAATACTGGTTCACACAAACACACACACACACATTGCATCACCACCTCGTAAACACAAACGCCGTCATCACATACAATACACACACGCGCACGCACACACACAAACATATATATACACAAATATATTCTTCCCGTCCTTCTGAAACGAGCCCAAGGCATGTGCGGGTGTAGCAGCTGGCGACACAAGCATCGCCAAGTCCTCGCCATTCCTGCATCCTCCTCCACTACCTACATGAACCTAGCCTTCTATTCGACGTTCCGTAGCCATCTCATCCTGCTAGCTCTTTATTCGAGGTTCGGCAGCCATGTCGTATCGTGCATAGACGCATCAAACGCCTCTAGACCAGACGGCGCATGACCCATAGCTTGCATGCTGGTAGCCGCCGCAGCCGTCACCCCAGGGCTTGTAGTTGGTGCCAGAGAGCCGGGCTGATGCGGGAACGCAAACTGCATTGCGCCGGGAAGCGGTTGGCCAAGATCCCAGCCATTAAAGTTGTGCTGCCATTTGGCGCTGTCGTTCAGGATCCACTGGTTGTTGTCCAGGCCGGAACCCTGTCCGGTGAGCATTCCTCCTCCGCTGCCCGCTGGTGCTATGCGCGACCCGACGAATTCACGAAGCGTGTCCGGGTTCGAACTCAGACCAGCCCGAGTAGCAGCCGAGCTGACCGGGTACGTGCTTGCCGCAGGAGATGGCGTCGATGACGACGCCATGATGGGCTGCGCCCAACTGTCCATCGTTACCGACGGCGCAAAGGCTACGTGTTGCTGCGTACCGGCTCCCATGTCTGGTTGGGGTTGGTGCTGCTGCTGCTGCTGCTGCTGCTGCTGGGCTTGTCGTTGATATTGATGCTGATGCTGATGCTGATGCTGCTGCGGCGTCACGGGCCTGTTCACGTCGAGTCTTGCGTCTATCGAGACCTGAGGTCCCGCAGACTGCGCAATCGCCGATTGGGCAAACTGCACCCTGCCGGGACTGGGGTGCTGCGTGCTAAAGTGTGACGATTGCATACCATGTGCTTGTACGCCAGTGGCAGCGGCAGCGGCAGCGGCAGCGACCGCCGTCTCTTCCATATAGGCCTGTGGCGACATTCCCGTGCTAGACTTGGGGGACGGGACATCCGAGGTGCTGTAGTGGCCATACATCTCATCGGTTCGCTGCAGTATTTGTGCCGCCTCCTCCGGCAGAGCACAATGCCACTTCCTGGCCAGCACACTCAGGATGCTGAGCGTGCGTCGCGCACACAGCCAGTCCTCCGAGATCTCCTCCAGGTGCTTTATCCCGTGAGTAAAGTCTCGCTTTGCCGTCTTTTCGGGGAGATTGAGCATATGTATCGTGCAAGCGCTGTGTGTCATGTACACGGCAATGTTACACACTTGCCGTAAATTCCAGTTTTTCTTGTACAGTCGCATCAGCTTGGAAATGGCTCCCGCATTCGATGTGCATATTCTTCTAGGGGATATATGGGATGGCAAAGGCGAAGAATTCGGCGAGTACTTGAGAAAGGGTCTAAAAAGATGGATGAACTGCAAATGAAAGAACATGCTAGTCTGTCGTTAGTCACCGCGGGGGTTGTACATGGTAGCACCGACCGATGCAGGAGAAGATGAGCACGTACTGCATGAGAATTACGTTGGGGAGCTGTCCGTCCCCCGCCTCAAACTCTTTTGGCAGGTTCTTGCGCCACTCTTCGAGCCGCTTATGAAGCTCGCTGAGCTTCTTCAGCTCGATCGTCTTGCCCTTGGACCGATGAATGTGGTTTGGGTGATAGAAAAAGAGCAGAAGATCACTACTGATTTCACAGAGGGTGGACAGATGCAGTGCAGCAGCGCGAGTCCTTGACGGCTGTTTCGTCGATTCGTCAAAGCCTTTGTCCGTGAGCTGTATCCAAGGCGATGCGTCTTCGTCGGGAAAAACGTCGAATTTTGCAACGGTGAAGGTGGACTTGGGCAGTTGCGGCAGACGGCCGAGATAATTCGACCAACACTTGTCAAAATTGAAGCAGCCCCAGAAAGTAATTCGGCGGGCATCCAACTCCTCCTCCGTCATGACCCTCCTGTCGCTGGAACTGATCTCGAGGTTGAGACCAATGTCCTGGGCCATTCTGAAGCTCATGCCGCTGTAAACCCAGCCTGTGGCTTCACGCGCACACCCTGCTTCGCGTACGGACATGAGGGCCAGTGCCTGTACAGTGACGAGGCGGGGTCGCTCAAACTCATCGCCTTCCATAATGAGGCGCTTGGCCTCGGCGAAGAAGTGATCGCCCTTTGTTCTCGTGTCCGAGGGGTCGCTGTAGGCTCCGGCGACATCGGAAAAGTGGCATCCCAAAGCAAGCATAGCATTGACAAGCAGAGAGGAACAGTGCGAGGAGCTCTGGTCGACTGCGCCACGGCCGCGGGAAAAGTCACGCCAAAACATTGTGCGTGACAGGGTGGTGAAGTAAGGATAGTGGTAGGTAAAATACATGTTCAGCAGGTGCGTCACCAGCCCGACATCGTCGGTGACCTCGGACCAACTGATAACGGGATTCATCGAGACGAGGAAGGGGTTTTCTGTATTCGGTTCCGTGTCATGTGTCGGAGATGTGCCGCTGAGGTAGATGAGATGGGATGTCCCGCCGATAAAGCGGATTGTGCCGTTTTCGATGCGCAACTCGCCCATTTTGCCCGCGAGGTCTCGCTCCCCGTCAACCTGCGATGGCCAGTGTCCGTCGTCGCTGGGCTCGGCGCTGGATCCATCCAGACCCGAGCCATCTTTGAGTATTTGTTGCGCCAAGTCGTCGAGGCTATCGCAATTGCGTATCCTGCGCACCACGTCGTCGACATTGTCCTCGGAAGCATTGAGAATGGCCTCGACAAGAATCTTGAGGGTGGCATCGTCGGCCTTCATGCCGTCCGTCTTTTCGCGGTAGACGCCCTTGCGGCGGTGATCCGAGTTGGGGTCGTATATGCATTCGGTGCCGTAGACGCTGGCGCAGGCAGCGCAGCTGGGGACGGCGCCGTCGCACTTGGACTTGCGCTTCCTGCAGGCTATGCAGGCGGTGCTGATGCATTTTCGCTTCTGGTTGGAGGTGTCGGTAGCGCGGCGGGATTTTTTCTTCTTGGGGGCAGGTCCGGGGTCGGCTGCGGTGGAACTGTCGCGGTGCTGCCCAGCGTGTGGTTCTGGGGTCGCCTGCATGGTCGCGGCATGCGGGCAATCAACGTCGCCGTGATGAGGCAAACGGAGGGTGACGAGGGTCGAGATCTTGAGAGCGGGTGGTTGAGGGCGGCGGGGTCGGGTGCGGGCGGCGCTGATGGCTCCCCGAGGCTCTTGATGAGGAGAGGTATGCTGGGTAGGCTGAGGGATTGAAGATGGTGCTATCTTGTCGGCGCGGCCAGTAAGTATGGTGGGTGGTGGTGGTAGTGGTGGTGGCGTTGACTGTAACTACCTGATTGATGATTGAATACTGATTGGTGGTGGTGATTTGGGCAAACGGCCAATGTCGGCCCACACCGGACTAACTACTACTTGGTAGTAGTCGTAGTAGAGTGCATGAATGGCCTCGTCGATGTGGGTGGGGGGAGGACAGGTCGAGTCGAGTTTAGATTATTAATAAAAGAAAGGGAGGGGAAGCAGGAAGCAGAAAAGAGAGGCCTTGTCGTGGTAGAAAACGAGATGTGCAGGATTTGTGCCTGGATGGCTTGATGATGATGCCGATGAGGGAAATGATGCGCCGCTAGTGATACGAGGGAAGGAGTTAGTGAGTGGCCGTCCGTCAGTAGCACCTGCTGTTATCTTGTAAGTTGTTTGAGGGTAGGAGGAGCGATGCTGCAAAGAAGGAGGAGGAGGAGGAGGAGGAGTGAGATGGGAGATGGAGAGGATGACGATCAAAGAGCAATCGAAAAGACGGTTCGAGCAGAGGCGGCCCGCGCAGTGTCAAGTCATGAGGAGGGGGTGATCCGGGGCTGCGGGTGTTGGCATGCATATATGCATGCATGCATGTAGGTATGTATGTGTGTATATACGTATGTAGTATTATATATCCAACTGACTAACTAGTTAGTTCGTATGAATGTATGTATGTAGGCGCGTTACGTAGGCTTTATTAGTTGGTACTAATAGGTATTAGGTAATTGAGGTATAACTAGCATATGCACCCGCTATAGGTATGTAGCTACCAACTAGTTATACGGTGAATGTATCACCATGGATGTACCAGCATGCGCCAGCCAAGACGGCAATGGGCAATGCCATGCACGTAGCAAGACAGAATCGGGTAGGTGGAGCTAAAACGAGGCATTGGCATCTTCGCCAACCAATAATCAATTCTGTCCCCCTGGCCCCGAGGCGAGAGGGCGTCGAGAGGTCTATGCGAGAGCATTGGTTGCATTGACAAACCAGCCACTTGGAACCAACCACCAAAAACACATATAGTTTCCTGCGGAGCCTTTATTTCCGTCTCTGCACCTCTGGTCTACCTTGCTCCCATGACTAGTTCCTGCGTCACTGCTTATCAGTCAATAGCCACGAGTTAGGAGTTGGGCCTGAGGAGGCATCGTGTCTTCCACATAATTCACCGCCCTAATGAGTCTCGGATTCAGGCTCCGAGGTCTCGCAACCACCACCACGGGCCTCTTCTTTTCTGCCCGCGCTACTATGTAGGCACCTAGTCGTTATTAAAAATCCGACGCGGTTCTGCACAGTACTAATTTTCTTATTATTAGTGCTAGCTAGATAATTGTCCGATCCTTTCGCCTTGGCTCAATCCTCGCCGCCCTGCGCTAGCAGATCCTCAGTTATGCTTATACCCGTGTCTTCGGCTTTGCCGAATAAAGTCTTCCGAGAGGCAGCATTCTCAAGGCACACCCAATCGCATAAAATTACCATCATCAAATGCAATGTTGTATAAGTATAGTACAATGGCTAATCTAATACAAAGCCGATACCTTCCATCGACCCATATAGTCTACATGCAACATCGCCTTGCTGCCACTCGCTCCCTCTCTGAGCCAGTAGTTACCCACGTTGCAGATACCAGTTGTGAGCCAACTGGTTCGTAATATAACTGAAAGGTGTCGGAACCTCGGCCCTTCCCTTTCTCGCTACGGGGTGGCGTAGATACACGGCTGCACAGATGTCGTGATTCACCTCGAGGTATCGGGGGATAAATGCGAATGCCGCCATAAACGGCCGGGGTGCCCATGGCGTCGCATATGGCTTTGTTTCATCCACGGGATTCTCCTCGTCGGCCAACAATAGCGCCTTGAGCTTGCGCATCTCATCGTTGGACAACCGCGCGCTGCCAACAATTTCCTTTACTCGCTCCTTTTGTGCATCTGACAGACCGTCCAGGGTCTGACGATATTGCTTTTCCCGATTGTACTCCGGCTCTGCGGCCGTCTCACCGCCTGCCATCGACTCTCCTTGCCCAGCCGTCTTAGTGTCCAGCTGAGCTAGAATTTCTTGGTTCTTGATGACAAGTTGAAGCTCTTGCATAAGCTCAGAGACATCCAACTCGCTATCCTGAGGGCGCGATAGCAGTCGCTTCGCATCCGACCGAAGCAGACGCAGGTTCTGCTTTTCCGTCGCCGTGAGGTTCTTCGCCTCTGCCGCAAGGACGCTCTTGCAGCGTCGCAAAAACACCTTCAACTCGTTTCTTTGCCATTTCTGTCGAGCCTCCTCTGACAGCTCTGGCAAAGCAGCTTCGCTTTTGCCAGACTCGCCTTGGGCAGCTTCTCCTTCCTCGGCAGCAGCTTCGGGGGCCTCGGCCGTGACTTGGCCCTCGTCCTGGCCCTCCGAAGCGCCGGCGTGCTTTTCGGCCTGCGTCTTGTAATCCCGCTCCGATTTCTGCTTTCTGGATGCGAGCTTCTGTTCAAGACCCGGCCAGCTATTCTTATTGGACTTTTGTACTCCCGTGGCGTACATGACCTTTTCGATATCAACTTGGAACATGTCGCCGGGGTTCAATTGATAAGAAGGATGAAGTAGCTAAAGATGTGGTTAGAATGCTTCTCTGCGCGGTTGGAGGGCTGGCAATGTCTACCTTCTTGCCGTTGACCTTGACTGCGCCGTGCAGTACAAACTGGCGTGCTTGCCGCACACTGGTTGCGAACATGGCGCGAAAGATGGCCGTATCCAGTCTTCTCTCAAGAGGGGCAAATGTCATTTGCATATAAGGGGTCATTTCCTGGACTTGTCTGGAAATGAGGTCGTTGGGTTGGGTGATCTTCTCCTGCTTGACAACGGGTACTGGTACCCGCGAGTATTTTTGCGCGTCAACATTCAATGTACTCAAGCCAGAGCCGCGACCTGCGGCCTGCTCAGAGCCATCGTGCGCGGCCAAGTATTCGGGAGGCATGTCGACTGCCGACATGAGGCGTGGTGAGAACAGGCGAACCCATTTCTTCTCAGGAATGTGCTCCCCGTGGTACGCGCGGGCTCTCGATTTTGCGGCCCATTTCTGTTGGAAAAATGTAGGCGTGCCCTTAAGCGTCGGTTCCCTGACGGCATTGCGGTAGATGTTGAACATGTTATACTTGTTCCATGACTGCCGTAGTTTCTATCGGGCGCAATACTATTAGCTCGGTCCGCGGCCAGCACCACGTCAATTGGGGCGTGCGGCGTCGCATGTGCCACCGGAATCTACCGAAACTGTACTCACAGGCTTCGCCAAGCTGAAGAATCTCGCCGGTTTGCGCATTTTGCTCGTGGGTGCGCGACACGCTTTCTCGCATCTGCTGGATGAAGCTGTGTCGTGTGATTCAGGAGCTGGCGAGGCTAATTTTTTTGATGGTCGCCTTCAATCGACCGTGGTTTTTCCGACTAAGCATTCCGAACGCTTTCTTGTGGCTAAGACACCACGCACAATTCGACACGGGAAAGAATTCTACCGGAATCAGAGAGGCAAAACGGAGCTTATGTAGTTTATCCAATAACGTTTTTATTACATTTTGTCACGTTTGTTGAGACACGATTGCGGCATGCCATGGTACCTGCTTGTCCAGCACGGCCCCACTGCCGGAACATCCCAGAGAATCGGCGGATAGCAAATGGCAACTGTGAAACGACTTGATGAGAGAAATGCCAACCACAACATAATGTTGATTCGTAAAATTTAGAGAATGAAGTATGATGCATTTCAGCGGAAGCATGGTGCATTTCAGCAGGTTTTGAATTCGCCTGGAGTGGTCGATTTGGCCCTGCAGCTTTGAAGGGGACGCTCAGAGCGTCAAAGCTACTGTTCGTGCATCGCCGTTTGTGACACAAGACATTAAAAATATCAAGTCCAGTTATCGCGTTACTGTCGATTGACAGTGGACGGCCGGAGCATGGATCTGTCAGCGAGTCTATGTATCCAGGTATTTACAACTTTTTCGAGGGTAGAGGCAGTACTGACCGATGGTGGGGCCACCACTAAACGCGTTCTCGGCGGCGAGACGCGTCCCACCAAACGCGGTCGAAAACCAAACCCGTCGTATGGCAACACACCCGACATAAGTCATTGGGTGACACACCACATTTTTGCATTTGGGTTAACCGGCCATAAAATTGCATTGTTCATCTTCCGACTTGACCAAATGTGCTGAATTATGATTTCAACATCTGCTCTACCAGCACCCCGCAGCATGTCGTTCTCGTTGAAGCGCGACCAGCCTCATGATGCAGAGCTTGAACCGGGGCGCAGACCGAAACCTCGTGCCCTGGGCCCTTTCGTGCTTGATGATGAATCTTCGGACGAGGAAACGGATTCGGCATCGGGATCGAGTGCAAAGCGGCCCATGCTACAGCAACCCGAGGACAACGACGAACCGCGGTTTACCAAGCCGGCGGAGCCTACTTCGACAGAGACCCAGCCGGCCGAATCTACTGAGACCGAGGCACGAACAGCTGTTGCTACAAATTATACGAATATACAACCGCAGGCTTCCCATTTGCCCATTTTCTCAGGGTCCCTTTTTGCCAGTCTACGGGCTACGAAGTACGACATCAGGACGTGCAGTGGCAAATCATATTTGATCAAGCAACGCGACGTCAGTGACGCTGTATCGTACGATCAAATAGTAGCCGCACGATCAAAGACGAGAGAAGGGCGGGCGAGGCGCAGTTATTATGGAATCGACATTCATGAGCTCATGAATAACGCCAAAAATGAGCTTGCAGAGCGGACAATGGGCTCACAGCCGACACCGGGTGTGCCGCGACAGTCGCTCGAGAAAGCTGACCCTGTAAGGCCTGCCAAGAAGAACATGAAGACACGCCTGTGGACGGAAAAATATCGTGCAAGAAACTTTATGGACCTCTGCGGAGACGATAGCACCAACCGAACTGTGCTCCGCTGGATCAAGCGTTGGGATCCCATCGTCTTCCCGGGCTCGGCTAGGTCGAAGCCAACCTTGACAAAGCGGCCAGGCTCCAAGCCGCAAGCAGAAGAGGAGAGGCCTCATCGAAAGATCCTCCTTCTGACGGGCCCGCCCGGTCTCGGCAAGACCACCCTCGCGCACGTTTGTGCAAGACAAGCTGGATACGAGGTCCTAGAGATCAACGCGAGCGATGATCGCAGTCGGGATGTTGTAAAAAACCGCATCCGCACGAGTCTGGGCACTGAAAACGTCAAAAATGTGACGAATCGTACAGATCGCGAGGGCAACATCAAGGTAGCCAAGCCGGTCTGCGTCGTGGTGGACGAAGTGGATGGTGTCGTGTCGGGCTCTGGGGGCTCTGGTGAGGGTGGCTTCATAAAGGCATTGATTGACCTTGTTCTGATAGACCAAAGGAACAGCGCGCCTGGTGCCGGCTCATACGAAGGATCGCGGAAGAAGAAGAAGGGCGATGACTTTCGTCTGATGCGGCCTCTGGTTCTCATCTGTAATGATGTTTACCATCCGTCGCTACGGCCACTGCGACAATCAAATCTTGCGGAAATCATCCACGTTGGACGGCCATCGATTGACGCTGTAGTGCACAGACTGAAGGCGGTGTTTGAGAAGGAAAATATACCCTGCGACATGGACGCCTCTAGAAGGCTGTGTGAGGCGGCTTGGGGCATGACCAGCGGCATTGATGCGAAACGCGGAGCCGAGAGCACCGTTGAAGGCGACTTGCGTGGCGTGATGGTCGTTGGAGAGTGGGTGGCAGCGAGGTTCCGATCTACTCTGTTGGCTGGATCAACGCAGCGCCTCACGAGACAATGGATCGAGTTGCACATTCTCAATGACCTCACGAGCAGTGCTGCTGGGGCTCGAGGCGTTGGGCGTGGAAACGTCAAGGATATCGTGAACCGCCTGTTTCAGGAGGGTGGCGGCTTCCCCAAGCCGCCCATGTCCGTCTCGATATCCAAAAACACACAGCATGAACAGCCAAAAATGGAGCTGGGATTTAACGAGCAGATCAAGAAGCATGCCATGGACCGTCTTAGGCAGATGGTCGAGACGAGCGGCGAGATCAGCTACGTCATGACGGAGATCATGTCCGAGTACCCTAGCCGCGAGTACAACGACGACATGTATCTCACCAAGCCCAACCAGGCGTACGAGTGGCTATTCTTCCACGACGCCTGCCAGTCGCGGCTCTTTACAAGCCAAGAGTGGGAGCTGGCGCCGTATCTGTCGCAGCCAGTCCTCGCATGCCACCACCTTTTTGCGTCGCCGCGGCGCCACTACCACAATAGCAGCGCCACTGGCGGTGGCGGCCGTTGGGGCGAGGAAGATGCCGGCGCTCCGCCGGTGCCGTTCTCGGGTCCGCGTGCCGACTACCAGGCCAATGAGGCCGAGAAGCACAACCGCGCCGCGCTGCAGGCCATGCAGGGGAGGCTGCCGCCGTCGCTGATGCGTTCGTTCCGCAGCCCCGAGGACATGGCCACGGACCTGCTGCCGTACTTGGCGCGCATGGTTGCGCCCGATGTGAAGCCGGTGCTTGTCGGTGGGCGCGACGGCGGCGCCACCGCCAGCGTGCGTCGCGAGGGTGAGCGCCTGATGGTGCGTCGCGCCGCCGAGGTCCTGGCCGAGATTGGCATCGACCTGCTCAAAGGCAAGATTGAGGGTGATTCCCAGTCGAGCCGCGCGCCACAATGGGTCTACCGCATGGAGCCGTACGTATCTCCTCGTGTGTCCTCCTCGCTGGAAGTATCAACGGAGTGCTAACATGCCATCGCAGTGACATTGACGCCCTTGCCAGCTTCGAGACGTGCGCCGCGCTGCTCTCCGCCCAGGCGCCAACGCGCTACGCCGTCCGCCAGGTCCTCGACCAGGAGCTCCGGCGTACCCTCGCGCAGCGCGAGAACCGGGCCCGGCAGGCGCGCTACCAAGCCGGCGGCGGCGACTCGTCCATCGCGGCGGCAGAGGCAGCGGCGGCAGCAGCGGCGGCCGCGCGCCTGCACCCGCACGACGACAAGGAAAACGACGGCGGATGCGGCGATAAGCAGCAGGGGGTGGCGGTAAAGAGAGACTTTTTCGGGCGCGTTGTCCAGGTGGCTCCGCTAACGCAGCCCGGCGGCGGACGTGGCAGCACGGCGCCGGTGAGCGGCAAGAAGCGCAAGGTGTGGGTGACGTACCACGAAGGTCTGAACAACGCGGTGCGAAAGCCCATCTCTCTGGCCGAATTTCTGAAACCGCTGTGATGGGGCTGGGTGTCTTGCACATACTGACCGGCCTTGTGCTGGGCGGCACATTGGAATAGGCGTTTGGGATACGCGCGTTGCTGTGTTGGCAACGAGGCATGAATGTGGCATAATATAATATATACATGATTTTCTTTTCCAACCAACTCTATTTCGAGCCCAGATTCGCATACATATAATGGATACACATTCTGAAATGAAACTTGCAGTCGTTTATGGCATACATCTAACAGCAGTCTAGCAATGGAGAAACTTTTGCGACAGAAAATGCACACAGCCCGAGCGGCCTCATATCTTGGATTTTGGCCGCTGCGGGGGCGAGATGAGCGGATCGTAGACGGACCTCGAGAGGTTGTCGAGCGGCGTGGCCGTGTGGACCGCGAGGCTGCGCGTGTCGACCATGCTGGGGTCGAGGTCGGTGATGGACGCGGCGCCGAGCAGGCGCATGTTCATGGCCAGCTCGTCCTTGAGCAGCGCCATGGCGCGCTCGACACCGTCCTGGCCGTACGCGCCCATGGCGTACAGAAACGGGCGGCCGATTCCGACGCCCGTGGCGCCGAGGCACAGGCACTTAAGGATGTCGCCGGCGCGCCGCAGGCCGCCGTCCACGTAGACCTCGAAGCCACCGCGGTCGAGCAGCCCTTCGCGACGCAACGCGGGCATGGCCTCGGCGAGGACCTCGACGCCGGAAGGGGCGAAGTCGAGCTGGCGGCCGCCGTGGTTGGACAGGACGACGCCGGCGACGCCGAGGCGCGCGGCGCGGAGCACGTCCTCGACGCGCTGTACGCCCTTGAGCACGACGGGCATGCGCGTGATGCCCTGCAGCCAGGAGATGTCGGTCCAGCTGAGCGAGGGGTCGATGAAGGAGGAAATTGCGCGCGCGGCGCCCTGGCTCGTGTCCGTCGCGGTGCCCGCCTGCACGTTCGACCCTTGCTCATCGAACTTGCTGCGCATGTCCTTTTCGCGGCGGCCCAGCAGCGGCGCGTCCACAGTTACGAACAGACCGCGGCAGCCGCGTGCCTCGGCGTGCTGCACAATCTTCTTGGTGACCGCGCGATCCTTGTTGACGTAGAGCTGCAGCCACTGCACCTGGTCGCCTTGCCGCGCGTCGACGATCTCGTCAAAGGAGCACGAGGCGAGCGTGGGGATCATCTGAATGACGTCGTGGGTCTTGGAAGCCCGTGTCAGGACGACCTCGCCCTCTGGGTGGCCGAGCTTTCCGAGGGCGGTGGCGGTGACGTAGAAGGGGACGGAGGTTTTGGCGCCGAGCATGGTGGTGGAAAAGTCGATGTGCTCGACGTCGACGAGGACGCGGGGTCGGAACCAGATGCGGTGGAAGGCGCTGTGGTTTTCCCGGAGTGTCTGAACGGAGAAGAAAAAGACGGTCAGTACAGGAATCTGGGCGTCGGGGTGTGATAGCGTGTGCTATTCTTGCATACAATCTCGTCGTCGGCGGCGCTCGAGTAGTACCCCCAGGCCGTCTTCTTCATGACCCGGCGGGCGACAGCCTCAAAGTCAAGCAGGTTGTAGCACTGCGACAGTAGCGGCTTGAGGCTCTCACGCTCCTTGCGCGCGACCTCCTCCGGGTCGTCGGCCTTGTCAGCTACCTTGTCGACGGTGCTCATGTCAACGGGACCAAGGTGCTTGCAGGGATCGAGGTACTTGTCGAGGGTGTCCGGGGGATGGATTGGCTCGAACTCTTCCGTCGCATCTTTGCCCTGGACATGGATTGTCAGCGGACGGGTTCTTCCGTGGTAGCATGATTTCATGTCTGATTTCATACGGCGTATTTGAGAATTATTTTTGAGCCGCCGGGGTGTTCTGCGCAAAGACCGCGGTTAGCTGCTTGTTCCTCGGTATTGGAGGCGGTGGGGAGGGCGAACCGGGTAGGAAGTCGGTCACGTCGTAGGCTTTGCCCTGCAAGCATTCGAGGTTAGATTTGTGCAATTGCATGGGCGGCCTAAAGGCTAGAGGTAGCAGACGAAGAAGGATCGGGCAGACGTACATGGACAATGACCCAGCATGAGTCGGCGCTGTTGTGCTGCGCGACGTCACCACCTTTTAAAGACATGACAGGAGCTCTGAACGGTGTCAATGATGGAAGGGCTCTCTATGTATGGGTATGTGCGAATCTCAATGTAATAAATGCGGTAGTGGAAAATCAGGCTCGAGGCGACTGGGAGAGGATGAAGACTAAGAGGAGGAGGAGGAGGAGGAGGAGGAGGAGGAGGAGGAGGAGGAGGAGGAAAACAAGTTGTGGGCTGGAGCTGGATGGCGAGAAGGAAGAAGGAAGAAGTCGTGGGGGATTCGGGAATCGCAGGAGGCTTTGCAAACGGGAAGCAAAGACGGGGAAGAAGAGGGGAAGGGGGGGGGGGGGGGGGGAAAAAAAAAGGGGGGGGGGGGGGGGGGGGGGGGGGGGGGGGCCAAGCAACCCCCGGGGGCGGGGGGGGGGGGGAGGAGGGGAGGGGGGGGGGGGGAGGAGGGGAGGGGGGGGGGGGGAGGAGGGGAGGGGGGGGGGGGGAGGAGGGGAGGGGGGGGGGGGGAGGAGGGGAGGGGGGGGGGGGGAGGAGGGGAGGGGGGGGGGGGGAGGAGGGGAGGGGGGGGGGGGGAGGAGGGGAGGGGGGGGGGGGGAGGAGGGGAGGGGGGGGGGGGGAGGAGGGGAGGGGGGGGGGGGGGGGGGGGGGGGGGGGGGGGGGGTTCAAGCAACAGCCGGGGCCGCGGGCTGGTGTGGGGTAGAAGGCGGCAACATTACTACAGCCAAGCTAATACCAATTAAATGGCTGGAGGACGAGAGGTCAGTTTCTCTGATGCATAGTGGCCCCCAATCCGCTAGATACTTACTAACTAGTCACTAACTAGTTATTCACAAGGTACTAACTAGTATGTGAGGTAAGTTCTTGGTCCAAGGAGAGTGTTTCGGCATGTCTATCGCTACCAAGCTTTAGTGGCGCTCCCCGCTATCGGACGGATAAAACGTCCCGCTATTGCCGCTCCTGCCCGGCGCCTTGCCAATCATTGACCTGCTAAATATCAGCTAACTTATCCATACAGGTCATTCATGTATGTCCATCCTGACTACACACGGAGTTGGGTCGTCAATGAATATCAGCGCCCCAACCTCTCCTGAAATCACGGCATGTACACTGCTGGCGCTATTTCGCCCATCGTGGCGTACACAAGTCAACCATACCCAAAAACTTAGGTAGTTACAGTGGTTAGCAACAAGAACGAGGTTCGTCAGACTTTTATTCCATGCAACTAAGCAACCCAATGCACATGACAAGCCCCAAAAGAATTTCCTAAAAAATAGGGCAAACAAACACATCGACGGTAGTGAGGTACGACTAAAGACCGTCCGACATTTCAGCATACACCCCCATCGGCTATTTCTTAGCCTCCATCACATCACATCACATACCCTACTTCCACGCGCTCAGCCCTGCCCACGGGTCATATCCTTGTTGGCCTGCTCGCGCCTGTGGCCCGGAAGGCTGACCACCAGTAGGCTCGTAATCCTGGTTCCCGTAATGCACAGTCTGCTGCGGCCCCAGCGGGGGCGGCCCAGGTGGCGGGGGTGGGGGGACGAATCCAACAGGCACGTAGCCCGGCTGCACTTGTGGCATCTGCTGCTGTTGCGACTGCGACGAGTACGACCGCTGGTGATAGCCTCGGTACGGTTGCTGTTGCGTGTGGCCAAAGGACGTCTGTGTCGCCGGTGGCGATGTCGGCCCAGGAGTCATCCCGTACTGGCTGGGGTTGTATGTAGGTTGTGAGAATGTGCTGGCCGGCGGGGCCGGGCTCGAATAGCCGCCATATGTCTGCTGGTGCGCCGGCGGTGAGTTTGGCATATTGTACTGGCCTTGGTAGTTACCTGATTGCTGGTAACGCGGTGCCTGACCGGCCTGGAATAGGGCGGCCGGAGTTGGCCGTGACTTTTGCGGCGGTGACTTTGTGCCCTCCATCGACATCCGTTCCATGAGGCCACGAAGCCGCTCCTGTTCTAGAGCCGCCTGGTTGCTGCGGTTTGCCGACTTGTCCCTCTCAATTTGATCCAGAAGCTGAGAGCCCTCTGCTCTGCGATTGTTGACAAACGTATCCACATTCTTTTCTAAGCTCTGGACTGTATCTCTCATTTCCCCATACCAGTTCTTGGCACTTTGTAGTCCAGCATACAGGTCCAAAAATTCCTGGTACGTTCTCTTGTATCGGTTGATTACAGAGGAGCGCTGCCGCTGCACCGTCTCATACTTGCTCTGCTCTGACCGCACCCGCTTGTCTTGCAGTAGTGTGTTGAATGTCGACGTTAGCTCCTTCATGAGAGACGATTGCTTGTGGTTGGCCTGCAGCAACCTGTTTTGGTGAGGTCTGAACTTTTCTAATTCCTGTTGGAAAAGCTGATTTTCATAATTCGAGATCGACTTCTTGTTGAGAATCAATACTTGAGAGATGTCGTCCTTGTGAGCCTAGTGGAGTTGTCAGTATAAGATGCATATCCCACATTGATGATCCTATAGGGTAACTTGCCTTTTCTTTCAAGTCCTTGAGCACCTGGTTCCTCTCCCTCTTAATCAAATTAAGCCTCTTCAGAATGTCTTCGATGATGGCTATTTGGTCCATGACACTGGGTCCACTCTCGCCAAAGTCGGTGTCTAGCAAGTTTGGCTCGATTCCAGCAGGGCTGTTAGCTTGGCTGTTGCGGCCTCGTGCCCGCGAGATGGCCTCTTGGAACATTTGATCAACTTGGCCAGCATTGACAGCATCACGCATTTCGTTAAAATCGGCTTCGTTTTGCTGAAGCTTACTAGCCAGCTGGCCATCGCTCCGCGAAGCTTCTTCCAACGCCTCGCGGTACCCTCGAATATCGCTTCGTAAAGTTGTTGTGAGGCGAGCGCTAGGCTGTTGAGACCATTCAGTGTTGTACTTGGATCGCATCTTTTCGCAGACGCCCTCCTCTCTGTCCAGAGCTGCGGAGCTCTCTTCCAGCTTCTTGACAATGGCCCGTTTCTCGGAGCTCAAGAAGTCGAATACCGAAGTTGGATCGTCGTGCGTGGCAATGTCCTCGCACCACTGGCGAAAGTTCTCGTCTGGAGGAATGTCTCGGTCAAAGCCGCCTTTTAGCACTTGCAGGGCACCAGGAAGCCGCAGATAATCCAAGCTGGCCGCCATTTCACCATTGGCAGTGTCAACCTTTTCGGTTTCGGCACGGACAAGCTTTGCCTTTTCCTCGTCATACAAACTGGCCGACTCCGTTACGGCCATCGGCACAATCTTGGCAAACAAATCAGGGCCGGTGATGCGCTGGATATCCTGACCAGCATATAGCTCACTGACAGGAATAGGCTTCGCGGCAGGAAGCTTGGCAATGGCTGGGAGGCTGGCCTCGGCCGGAACAGGTTGGTGATAGATGTAATCATTGTCTTTGAGCGCCTCTTTATGCTTATCCTGAACAGACGAGTAATGGCGTTTGGAGAGCTCTTGCAGGTGCGCGCCGCAATCTGCACCAAGATTGGAACTTGAAGGGACATTGCTAGGGAAGTTCCTGGCGAGCCGGTCAGCCTCCTTTGCAAGAGCCTCAGCAGCCATATATCGCGCCAAGGCAACTCCGTGTTGGCCAGCTTGCTCGTCCGCCAGGCCTTGATAGTATTGCGCCATGGATGAGAAGAGGCTGTTCTTAATGGTGACCATTGTTAGCCAGACCTTCTCGAAGAGTGCTTTTGTGACATTCTCTTGAACCCCCTCCAGAGCTTGGCTGTATAGATATGCGGCTTGTGCAGCCAACTTGGCGCGGAGAGCAATCTTTGTGTTGTCTTTGGCCTGCTTCTCGATGAAGATTTCTTGCGCTTGAGCGAGCATAACATTGATTAATGCCTTGACAGTTTCCCTGCTCAGGTCAAAGGAAGGAGCGTGGAGAAAGTTTTCGTTGATGTAAGTAAACATGCCGGCAGAGGCTTGGAAGGAGTGGTAAGCAACCTTGAGGGTTGAGTCGTCGGCGCGGTTCTGGAGGGCAGCGTGAGCGGAGAGAATGGCGGAAATGTTGAAGATGACGGAGGCCTTTTCGAAGGCAAGGGAGTATTGCGTTGTCGGCTTGTGGGTAAATGCATCGAACCTATTGTCGAAAGGGTCAGCAGGCATACGGACAAGGTGGCAATATTCAGCGGACTGTGGGAAAGTTACCAGGTGAATGAGATTTTGATGTGGTGTTCATCAATGGGAAAACGCAGGTCAAGCAATTCAAGCTGGCCGTAGTAGCGGTAGAGCATGTCCCGACCTGAGGTGCTTTCCTTGCCAGCGCCGCGCATGTCTTGGCGCAGGCGATTGAGGGTCTCGCACTCCTCGGCATAACGCTCGGGGTCGTCGCCGTAGGTGTTGCGAATGTAGCCCTTGAGCGGCGTGACCCAGTCAATCTCGTTGGTGGCCTTGACAGGCACGGAGATCATGGGTGACTGTGACATGTCGTCGGGTGAGTGGTGTTGAGAGGATGCTTCGGGGAGGTCGGTCTGTTGAGGAGTCAATCGCTCGCAGCAGGGTAGTTATGACGGCTGTCGGGCGATGTGGGAGCGATGTAGACGAAGCCGCCCGGACAGCTGGGGCTTCGTCGGCGAGATGGTAATCGGGGACAAGCTGGGATGATGTAGAATCTGGGTTCCTGCAGTGTGATGGGAGATAGATAGAGCACAGGAGGTCGCATAGGATGCGGCCTGCTGTCGATGCGGCTGGTGCTGGGTGGTGTGTAGCGGAGGTGGAGGAGCTGCGGCCAGTCGGGTGGTTGTAGGCGGTAGGACAGCGAGGAAGCTCTGGCTGGGCGGTTGGAGAGTTTGAGACGAGGGAAGAGGGATGAATGTTGGGCTCGTTGGTCGAGGACGACGGGATGTCGGCTGCAGCACGTCGGCAAGAGGAAGGACAGGAAGAAGGAGACGCGCTGTGTCGCCTTGATTCGCAAGATTCAGGATTAGTAGGTAGGTAGGTAGGTAGGTAAGTGTAGGTCGGAGGTAGGTACCAGGTAGGTAAGTACTAAGGTACTAGGTACCTACCTAGGTTAGCACTAAGGTTAGAGGCGAGCTGTCTGCTTGCTGTGAGTGGGCAGGGTAGAAGCGGGGTGGGAGCCAGTCAGTTGCTGGGCGTGGGCGCCACGCCGAGAGCCTGGAAAGAATCCCCGCGCTTCCGTCAGTGCCATTCAAGGGTGCTTGCTGGGTTAAGATACTCAATATAGTTAAAATGATGACCTCGTAAAAATAATAGAATACTTAAGATGGTTCAAATTTATAAAAAGGCTAAATATAAAAGATACAAACGATACTCAAAACGCAAAAGATAAATAAAATACTTGTTAGGGGCAAATACATATTGCCACCCAGTGTAGTATGTACCACAGGTACATGGTACTCAGGCACTCATAAGGTATCGGGTAATGACGCACGCAGCTCGCATCACCGAGTTGGAGAGGGGCACTGATGTTTATAAAAATTTATAATGGCCAAGTCATCACATCACATTAAAGCAATGAATGGATTTCGAAGCACCTGTTTATCTTTCGCAAGACGATTGCACAAGGACTTCATCATGTCGACGATGACCTTGCTACCTCGTGCTCATGAATAAACACTTGCAGCTGTCAAACACTTTATTAGCGCTAAGAATAACTCGAGCTGCCGTGTACGGCGGCCCATTTCCCTTTCCTCCTCCTTCATCTTAATAATCATCTTCTGTCATCCAGCAGCGCTTGCACTGCACCGTGTCTCAGCAACTTGCATCGCCAGAGTCAATGAAAAATCGCCAGAGTCACCCTCAAACCACGATTCATCGTCTATTCTCCACCGCCTTACACGTTTTTCCACCTACTTACGCGCCCGCATCTCAGCCTCTCTCTCTTGACTACAGCAGCCGCTGGCACTAGTGCCAGTCAGGCAGCTCCTTATAGGCAAACAAATACGACTGGCTTCCGTTTCTAGACGGTGAGGAATACGATATATCCATATAGAATATCCTCGACCTCTTGAATGTGCTCTCTGGCCTCGGCCTCTCTACGCCACCAGTCCGACCGCGCTCAACAGCCTTCTAATATCGCCCAGGAACTTCACGCTCTCGGTTCTCACGGTGCACAGATATGCTCGATCAACGTCAAAGCATCGTCAACGCCGTTCACATGTCGACAGCTCCCAAACAGTGGCTCTGGTATTGGGTGTGACAAACCAGATATCCATATCGCACCATCTTGTATCACTTCTCCATCTCCGATTTCGACACTGCGGCGTAACGAGGCCTCCTGACCACTCAACTTGATAGACTCATCAAACTGCTTTCATTCTTAGGCGAATGAGACGCATTATCAACCCTGTGGCTTGTCACCGCTAGCGCCAGTTGCCTAGCGTCACACGTCTCTCCACTATCACGGTCAGGGACCAATTGTTCAACCAAAACAGTTCATCTTCACAGTTTTAGATGCGGACCGTGTCTGATCTTCGACGGGCTCTCATCGAGTCTTCAGAGGTAACGCGCCGGCACTCTGCTAACGCCAGGGAAAATAGTCCAATATTCATCTGCCGGCGCGACGGCAATTAAACCGCCCATCATCTCATGCGGAATTCTTGAATTGTCATCGAGATATCGCCTTGGGCGGCTTCATCGGCTGTCGTTGAGCCTGTCTTGGCATTTAGGCATCATCTCGTAAATTATTTGAGCAATTTATTGTGCCATACTGTCTATCAAAGGGTTGCTTCACAGACGGCAACGCAACATTGCAGTAACTGGAGCCATCTCTCCTTCGCCTTCAGCTTGGCTTCTACTTACAGTGGCAGCACCTAACGATTCCGCATCATTATTGCGCTCCTCATCCGTCTCGGCCCAGCACCTTGCCACAGCGCGCCAGTACCGGCCAGCGTCGCCGCGCAATAGTGCGCAGTGGCCCCCGCCGGGAATGGCCTCGCCGTCAACGGCGAAGCCCTTGTCTCGCGCTTCCGCCATGTGCTGCTGAACAAAGCGCCATGGCACCAGCCGGTCCGAGACCGAGTACAGGTACATGCGACGGGCGCCGCGGCCAAAAATGCTCGGGTCGTGAGCGCCGTGGTATAGGTCGGCGAGAGACCCGCCGCCGGTGCCGGTGCCCCGGCCGGGGAGAAGTCCCGCACTCTGCGCACCCAAGAGCGCCGCAATGGTCGGGAAAAGCAATAGACGTCCGACCGTCTGCGCTGCCCACGTGTCGGGTAGGGAGTACGCCGCTGCCTGGAAGGTCCGCCCCAGGGAGCTGTCCCCGGGGCAGCAGTCCATGATGATGGCACCCGTCGCCGTGTCGAGCTCGGCAGCGTGCCCAGTCGTTGACAGGACCGTCCGAGCGATGCGCGCCAACTGGATTGCGGTGTTGAGCCCGCCATTGGAGAAAATGTGCCACAGTATGGATGGGGATGATGAGGAAGACGCTCCGGCTCCCAAGACATGCCGCACGATGACGTCGCGGGCAGGCTGCAGCCGTGCATGCATCCGCGCAAAGGGCGTCACAGTGATCTCGGACAGCCGCGCCGTGACGAGCAGCACCGAGGCGTTGCGGAACAGCGCCCTGTGACCGGCCACGTAGCGCCCAATATTCTTAGTCGAGGCACCTCCAAGCCATGTCGACAGGACGATGAGCGACGGGCCGCGGTAATTTGGGTCTGCTGTAGGAGTCGATGCCGATGGCTCGTAGAGGTATATGTCGTCGCCAATTCGCCGCAGTGGCGCGAGCGGTGATGTGACGGGAGAAGGCATGAGAGGAAAGCCGGACCGACCGAGGTAAAAGAGTGGACAAGAGTAAAAGAGATGTAACCTCGCAATATTTTTTTATATGACGCCCGCAGCCTGATAATATGCAATAATCTATCGTTTTATAAATCCACGACACCGCAGCGCCACAGGCACCACCGGCACCAGCATCATTTGAATCTACCACTACCACCACAACCACCACCACCACCACTCAAACATGGTCTAAGACGGTCTAGGGCCAAGACAAACACGAGTTCCAGAAGAAAAAAAGGCGCCACCGGGAAAGAGGGAAAGGGGAACGAATATGGGGGGCAGGCAGCCGTAGATGTTCGTTACGCTGTCTCTTCGACCCCCGCTTCTATCCGTAACCCGCCCGTTGGCCCTTGTGCTGGTGGTGGCTTTGTTGTGCCCGCCGACCGCCTTGCCTTGCCTTGCCTTTATTAGTGGTTGGGATCGGTCTTTTTCGAGGGAGGAGGAGGAGGGGGCCGGTCCGTCCCCCTTCGCAGGCAGGCAAAAAAAAAAAAAGTGGCGGCTTATATTACCCATACTGCGCCCGCTCATCGGCACACTAGTTATCCTGAAGGTGCCCCTACTGAACAACAGAGACATGGGATCTAGATGGCCATGCCGCCGCCTGAGAAGTGCATCGTCGCCTGGCGTGTGTGGTGGTGTGTCGCACGACATTCGATTTATAGGGTTTAATGGCAAGATGACCACACCATTTGCCGTCTTGGCCGTCTCACTCTGGCCGTTTCGCTCCCGACCTCCCGCACCGCCCAGCATGCCAGAGCGATAACAAGCAAGGCAGCAAATATTCGATCATCATAGTAAGGCTACGAGAAAATACCTCTGCAGCGCGCCCTCCCTCCCTTTCCCCCCTCCTCCCCCCGCTCTCTCCGTCTAGCGCCGAGCTGGCTGTGTCGTGTTTCCTCGAATCGTCGAATCATACGGCCCGTGCCGCCCGCAATGCAACACTTTTTTTTCCCCCATCAGCTAGCCAGCTGGCTGTATGATCCATCCTCCCTCGCCTACGTGTACACGCTCTCCGTCCACGAATTCACCTGTAGTCCCCTCTCCGCCATCTCGGCGTCTTGCAGAAAGTCCATGGGCATCCACACTAGGTGGCCTTTGATCTCGTCCAGCTTGGCCCGCGCGTCTGCCGCCGGCATGAACTGATCGAATATGTGACCGGCCTTGACGCCCCGCGGTGGCAGGTAACGGTCATAGTCCTCGAATGTTTTGACTGCAAGGGAGAGAGGGAATGTGAGTTAGTCGCAGCCGTTCCGCCAACTAGAGTGAAACAAGAAACAGGACAAAAACAAAGAAAAGAAAAGCACAGAAAAATCAAGGGAACCAAGACCGCCCCGCGTTCGAAATGTCCCGACCCGAAATGTCTTGGTCCAACGGGCTCCGAGATCACATGCGGTGGGGCAAAGAGGTTGTTGTTCACTTACTATGATCGTCTGGATCGCAATGAAACAAATGACGAAATATCTCTGTGTTTCGGTCTGCCCGGCCGGTCCAGAGCGTCCAGAGCTCATCTCCCAGCGGGTCCTCGACAAATTTGTAACTGTCATCGCCCTCGTAGATGTCGTTTTCCGGCACGACGTTGGGCGGTTGCGCGTTGATATCGTCGTCGCCCGCATCAAAGTTTTGTGGAGGGAGCAGGCCCAGGTGCTCGCGCCACAGGTACCGGCGCAGCGTGGCTGCGTGGTAGCCGGCTTCGAACGTCTTACCGTCCATGGTGCTCGGGATCCGGCGTGTGTCCTCCATGACAATGCTCAGCTCGCTGTCATGGTACCCCAGCTGGCTGCGGTCATTGAGGTTGCTGGAGCCGCAGAGCACGATCCGGTCGTCGGCAATGAGGAGCTTGGAGTGAATGTACAGCTCCTCCTGGATCCAGTTCTGAATCTCCTGCTCGCTCGCATCCTCACCCTCGTCCCAGGGCTCCTCCGTCAGGGGACCTTGGCCAGCCATGGCATGATGCGCAAGCGATGGCAGCTTTGTGTCTTTTTCTTTGGGCATTTCCGCTTCGAATTTGCGCTTGGCTTCCATTGCCTTTTCGACGACGGCCGCCTTGTCCTTGTCTTTTTGCTGCTCAAGGGTACCCATGTGCTCATCTCGCTCATTGTGGGCAGGGTCATTGGTCCCGTGGATACCCTCCTTCATGATTTCCTCAGCTTCCGCTCGCTGCACATCCTGGTACTTGACCCCAGACTTCTTCTCAGCCTCTACGAGTGCCTTGGTTCTATTAAGGCGATCGTAAGATCTCAAGTTGAAGAAGAAGATGTACTGCTTGGGGTCGACGCCCTGTGCCTTGATCTGCTCGAATATTGAGTGCTCTCCGCGGCAAATGGACTTGTATTGGTAGTCCATGATGGCACGGGTGCCGGACGCGGCGTTTTCGCGCAGGTCGCCCGCGAATCCGGGGATGGCTGGGATTAGTACGATGATACGAAACTTGCGCTCCTCCTTGGCGGCCCTGAGGACGGCATCGACCATTGCTCGACCAATAGTGTTGTGGATCGGGCTCTGATGCTCGCCTGTGGCAGTGATGAAGAACTGATTTTCCAGGTAGACGTAGTGCTCAGCATTGCGAATAATCTCGCAGTAGGCATTCTGGATCGAGTGCTCAGTCAGGATGCCGCTTGACCAATCAGCGCTGGAGCGAACAAGCTGGGCGTGGACTGTGCCTCTGTTGTCTAGGTTCTTGGTGGCGAGAGGCGTCAGGGGATGCTTGACGTAGTCGCCACAGGGATGCTTGGGTCGCTGTACGCCGACAAGGTCCTCGTCCTCGCCTTCACGGCCCTCAAGGACAATCCAGTCGTAGCGATCGTCACGCTTGTACTTGTCGCGCTTGGTAAAGTTCCATCGCAGGACAAAGTGCTCGGCAATGTCGTACACGCAAGGCCCGATGACGCCCATGGCGACGTCGTGCCAGGGCATGCGGCCGTACTCTGCCTTGCTCAGCTCGTTCTGCTGCCAGTCCTCGACCTTTTGGAAGTCCATGACGCGGTTGTTGTTGAAGTCTTGTCCCGGCCAGATTTCTTCCTCGACGCCTTCCGGGTGGACGTCGGCGAGCGGGTGGTGACGGGCGTCCCAGCGACCGAAACAGAGGTCGAGGCCGCCGATGAAGGCGACGGCGTAGTCGATGACGATGAACTTTTCGTGGTGCGCCCAGTACATGGTGGTGTCGGCGACGTTCTCGAAGGGGTTGTGGTCCGGGTGGCGGAGGATGCGGATGTTTCCGTGGCCGGGGCTGCCCTCGGGGCAGAGCGCTTGAAGTGCGTGCTTGGTGTGGACGGAGTTGCAGGTCAGGGCGGCCTCGACCTCCTTGTAGACCATGACGAAGATCTTGACGCCAGCCTCGGCCTTGCGCTTGAGGATCTGGTCGAGGCGGAACTCCTGCTTGTAGTGCGGGGGCCGACGCAGGAACAGCTCGGGCGAGATCCACCAGTCGGCGAGGTAGATGGACTCGGTGGCTTGCTCGAGGGCGACGGAGACGGCCCAGAAGTAGTCGCGGCCGTCGACGTACCATTTTACGAGATTCCCATCGCGCTCGGGGAAGTAGGACTCGAAACGGTGGGACTCACAGGCGGCGGTTCGCTTCTCATCGCAGGCCTGCTCGTGGGCCTCGTCGTGGCGGTGGTTTGAATTGAACTGGATGGATAATGGTCAGCGGAAGTCGATGATTCTGTTGCGAGAGGACAAGTCTTGCAATGTTGCCAATCTTTCCGATTTGGGCTCTGCATCCAGTTAGTCAAAGTCGAACCGCATGTAGTGATGGTGATGGGTGATGGGTGATGGGCGATGGGTGATGGATGTTGTCCATACCGTTTGTGGTGGAGGGCGACCTTGACATCGTGGAGCTTTGAGTCGTGAAGCTTCTCCTTCATGTCGCCCACGAAGCTGGAAAAGATGTTGCCGCTCCCAGACTCGGATTTTTCGCCGGACCCCGTCATGTTGGCAGCGGTGGTATCGTCAGTTTGTAGAAGTTATGTTTACGCGGCCAGCTTTGCGCTCGGGCGCAATCTGAGAAGAGGTGATGTCGGCGACGATGGCGGGGTAAAGGGTACGCAAACAGGTTGGCGTGGGATGATGCAGACTAGGGAGTAACAAATGCCCTGATGTGTCCGAGCGAGCCGTAGATGGGAGAATTGAGACAAAAGGACCTGATTGATGACTTGGCAAACTTTAATTGTTGTTGGATTTGGAAGAATACAAAGTGAGGGCAGGTTTGGGGTCACGACGGGGGTTGCGTTAAGCTTAGCAGGCAGGTGAGAGGTAGTTTATAGCGGGGTTCTCAGCTGGCAACGTCACTGCAAACTTAGTAAACTTGCTTGGCACCAAGGTACATACATTATAGTGGTTAATAGGTAGGTAGGTTAGCACTAACAAGGTACAAAAATAGAGGGGGAGCTGGGGGCCTGGGATTCATCATGATCGGCAAACGGAAACGGACAGGCAATGGCATCATTTTCTGCACCAGTACACCAGTGCGCCTCTCCTCTCACCAATCAACGGACGGGACGTTAAAATGTTAGGTCTAAAACAGCAGCTTTGGCGGAACACTGGCAGAATGCCGCGCAGCTTTTTGGCAGCCAGGGAAGAAGATCCATCAATTTAACACTGCAACAAGTCTCGACAGTGACGTCATGGCGCACCCACCCCGCCAATTTATGCAGTCCTTGTTGATCCCTACTCGACCCGGCGGCTGGTTACTTTCCATGTTGGTGGCTTGATATGACCATGCAAAGCTCGTAATGCTTGGAAAGTTATACCGTTATGGATTTTCTTTTGTATGGCAAGAAAGGGCAAAAAGGGGGAAAAGAATGTGTTGCTGTTTGGTTGAATCCTATTCCGGCATTTGTTCTCTATATCAGTCAGCGAGACAACCACTCAGTCTTGCCTCTCCTTTACCGTCTTTGACCAGTGCTTAAATTTTGTCAAATCGATTGCTCTGGCTTTTTTTCTATTTATAAAAAACGAGGGAAAAAAGAGGCAAACTGGTTGCCCATATTTGCTCGGATGGGACAGTTTGGCTTTGTCTCTGTGTCTCTGTGCCTCTGTTCCGGGCTGCTCCAAAGTTTCAAGTTGCTTGAATAAAACAAAGGTTTTGGTAATGAATCTCTGAAAGCCTAATTCAATAAATACCAGGTAAATCGTCTCCATGGCTCTCATAAGAGCTCGCCCTGCCCTGTCAACGGGGATGTACCCTCGTCAATCAGTCAGTCTCATCCTGCGATCCCAATCTCAGCGAAAAGCAGCAAATATCATGAGCAACAGCAACGTCATTGCCCGGCTATATGCCTGGCCACCTGACACAATACTTGCGGTAGAAACCATTCTACGAAGCCCGCTCGCGGTCTCATTAACAAGCAGACTGTCCATCGCCTCTCCTTTTGGCCGCAATAATCACTTGGTGACGCCCATCGTTCCCACCAGCAACGGTTTCTCGGAAACATTGTCGAGTCCTCACATTCAAATATCGTTCGACACAATTCCCAAGACATCCCATGGCATCGTGTTCGGCTGCGACAGGGACAGCGACGTGGTCCTGCCCGACGCGGCCGGCGTCAGCGCGCAGCACTTCAGCCTCAGTCTTGACGGCCGGTGCCGGCTCGTGGTCCGGGACCTAAACTCGACGAACGGGACCTCAGTATCATTCACTGGAAGCGGCCAGTCTGTCTCAAAGACGCTGCGGCGAAGAAACTTTCGCTGGCTAGTCGGGGGCTCCGACCGGATGCCCAGCAGGGAAGTCATCATCTACGTGGCCCGGAACCTGAGCTTCCGCCTCGAGCTGGTCGTGGATCCTGCGCGCGACGAGCACGCACACAAGGCCGTCAGCTTCCGACGGGGGTCCGGGGCGTCCCAGGCGCTCTTCCAGGCCGTCAACAGGCGCCTCCGCCGACGCTTCAACGACAACGGAGCGGAGTCGCTCAGTCGAGACCCCATCTTCAGGGAAGCGTTCCTTGCGGCGGGCGGCTGCGGCACGGCCAAGTACATGTGGAATGTCAGCACGGGGCAGGAGATGGTCCTGAAGGAGCCCACCAAGAACTACGTTGCCGGAAACGACGAGCACCGGTGGAGGAGGGAAGCGGAGAGCATGCAAAGGCTGTGCCACGTAAGATGCTGATGGGAGGATAGAACCCCGACTGGTCAGAGCAACTCGCTAACAGGAAACCACAGGAAAACATACTGAAGCTTCTGCGTGCAGAGTTCAGCCCTCGACCGCGACTGTTTCTGGAGTACTGCCCCGGGGGCTCACTCGTGGACATTGCACACGAGCTGGCGGCGGCCGACATCCTCCAGGTGCTGCAGCAGTCCCTCGCCGGGCTCCAGCTCGCGCACGCGGCCGGCATCGTGCACCGGGACCTGAAGCTGGACAACATCCTGGTGGCCTCGCGGCGGCCGCTGCAGGTCAAGCTGGCCGACTTTGGCTTCGCCAAGGACGACGGCGCCGGCCCGCTGCAGTCCGTCTGCGGCACCAAGGCCTTCATGGCGCCCGAGATCTGGGAGGTGCACCGCCTGCGGCCGTACGCGGCGACGCCCGCCGCCGCCGCCGCCGCCGCCGCCTCCTACACCAAGGCCGTCGACGTGTGGGCGCTCGGCCTCGTCGTCTACGAGCTCCTCTTCGGCCTGCCGCACGGGCACGGGCCGGACGTCTGCGGCCTCGTCGTCCGCCACCTGCAGGCGCACGCGGCGGTCCATCGCGGCACCCTGGCCGCGTTCGTGGCCCGGCACATGCTCAGGCTGCGCGGCGAGGACCGCTCGTCCGCGGCGGCGTGCTACCGCGCCGCGATGGCGCTCCCCGCGGACCCGAGCGACCGCGTCCAGAGGGTGCGCGGGGGGGCGTGCCACCGCATCGATAGCCTGCTCCGCGGCGGCGTTGAGGAGGCGGTGGCCGTGGGGGGTGCGTCGGGGCCGCCGGTGCTGGACTCGCTGAGCCCGGCGCTGGGGAGCTCGGTCGCGTTGGCGGCTGGGCAGTGGCTGGTCGGCGGGAGCAGAAAGCGGACGGCCGGGGATACGGACAGCCCCGAGGCTGATTCTCAATCGCGCAAACGCCGGGTGGCAAAAGAGAGACAAGAGCAGTAAAATTGTGAGGCGAGAAACACGAAATTGGCGGAAGCGAAGCATAGGCCAGCTCCAGGATGCAATCAATCGGTATAGTTGGTAAGGTATTCATTCGTTGTTCTGGTGAGCTGCTTTTCTTGAGTGTTGAATAAAACCCGCCTGGTTCGTTTCCTTATTTCAGTTCCAATTTACTCGTCCGGAATCGCCTCTTTGGGATTTTGGGTAATTTTGACAAGCTCGTCTGTTGCTGGCTCGGCCCGCTGTTGCTGCTCCAGTTGTCCCGGCGATCCGGCGACTGGTGGAGTCGCCGGGCCGGGGCACAGGCCGTAGTCTGTGGCTACGTCACACAACGGACCCCTGCCTTTGGCGGATGGTTTTTGAATCGAGCTACTGAGGAAAAAGACGGCCGCGCTGTACAAGACTGCGTGTATGATCCTCATCAACCCTGGCTGCGCAGACTGGCAAGTGACCTCAAGTGGCAGCGGACGAAAACCGGGGTAGAAGCAGGAGGGGGATAAAAAGGATGGAATCCAAGATGCAACGGGGGCCGCAGGTAAAGAAGGGAAAGGCCTGTTGTCAGTCAGCCCATATGTATGCATGCGCTGTACAAATCCGTACAAGATTCGGATCAGTCAAGGCAAACATGCACCAAATCAGCCGGAGGCCAGGCGGTAGTCGCCAACTTGCGCACCGCTTGGTGGCCTGAGGCGCGGAGCCGTCTTCCTCCCGTGCTAACACATTCAGCTTCTCGCTCAGTTCTTCCAGGCCAGTATGCGCACGACAAGGGAATCGTCCACAGGGATGTCAAACCCGAAAATATCCTGGTGGAGAGCTTGACAGCTTTGCACGTACGACTCGCGCACTTGGCGAGACCAAAGACACGTCGTGCTTCTCGTTGATATCGCGCGTTGAAACCCCCCTCCCTACTACGCGCCAGAGGTTCACAATGCTGAAGGTCAGGAAGACTTTCGCTACACGCCCAAGTGTGATTTTTGGTCCGTCGGGACTGTCATCAGCGAAGTCATCTGTGGCCTAGTCCGCGACCCTCGCGACTGTGGGATCTGCCAAATAATTCGCTCGGCCCTGGAAGAAAAGAAGGACTGTCCGCTGCAGCTGAGGGACCTGTTGCTGGACAGCATGCTGGTGATGGACGCTGAGCATCGCGGCACGGCTGCGCATTGCTACAAACTGGCCGAGACCCTGCCGCCGCTGGTGGCCGAACAGCTAGCCGCAAGTTGGTCAATGTTCTGAGGCCGCCAGAGATCCTCAAGTCGGTGAATTGCGTCAAGCGATGGATGTATGGCAAGTATGGACAATGTTGTGTGTATACTTGGGGTCACGTCTTGGTATGGCTCTGGGCAAGTTGTACGAGCAGCTGGTGATGGAATTGGGACACATAGAGACTGGAAGATGTGCCCATGGTGTGAAAATTGATTGCCTTGATTTTTCTATTTCTATTTTTTTTTTTTTTTTTTGCCTTTCGGTTCTCGGTCAAGTCATGCAATGTCCATCGTTGGTTGTGACGGGGGTATTTACGAGCGTCTACATGCAGATTCCGGTTCATGAGGGCGCGCTGAGAGAAAATTGCAAAGTGTTCTAAATGAACTGCCAAAAGTCTAGTCTACTTTTCTGTGCCTTGCCTCCTTCTTTGCCTTGTACACTTGCTGCTTTTTATTTTCATTTTTCCCAAGCGAGGCCAGCTAATGTATACTTGTAGCCGACCTGGCCTTGAATCTGGCCCCAAGATAGACTTTCTTTGTAGCACATGAAACTCTTTTTATAAGAAAAAATGGAGGGGGCCAATTTTACTATTGTTGTTGTTACCTTTAAAAAAATACTCCTCTCTTTGTTCTATTCCATTCTCAACCGTCATCAGTAATCGCCCTTCATACATCGACAGACAGGTACCTACTAACCTACCTCACTACCCCTACCCTCCCCCCCTATATCTCAGGTGCCCCGCAGCGCAGAGCTCCGAGTAACCAACCCCTCTTCATCTCTCCATCTCTTCCCCTCCCTCCCTCACCAACCCATTCGTCACAGCATTAGGCATTCCACCAGACTACACCGCCATCGTCGTTGACCAATTTGTTCTCTGAGCGTTTAGTCCATCCAGTCTCTAGACACATTTCTTCCAGCTTTTCTTTGCTCTTCAACACCTGAACCAACTGCCATCTACGCCAGAAACCATGTCCGCTCCCGTCATCCCTCCCGGCGGCACCATCGTGTCATCTTTCAAAAAGTCCTTCGTGGATGTTCCCATTGACGAAGCCAATGGCCGTGCCGTCGCCACCAGCGAGTTTCTCGAGGCCGCCGAGTCGCTGACCACCATCTTTGGTGAGTACAATGTTACCCGCCCTCCGCTTAGCCGCCGCAATACCAGCAGACCTTGCCTAACTTGCCGTCCACAATAGATGCTCTGGGATCCGTTGCCTTTTCCCCTGTCAAGAACGACATGCTCGGCAACATCAAGGTACGACTTCCCCTGCGTAACCCTCATGGAATATCCAAGTCCAAGGTCTAACGGCCCTGCAATTCAGAAAATCCGCGATCGCCAGCTCGCCTCCCCCGTCGAGTCCGAGAACATCCAGGACCTCTGCCGCAACGAACTCAAGACGAAAAAGCACACCGCCACCGAGGGTCTCCTCTGGCTTGTCCGGTACGCCGAACCCACCTCCTCCAAGTTGATAATTGCGTAAAGCAAAGAGACGGAGAACTTACTCACACCCTTCTTTAGTGGTCTCGAGTTCACCTGCCTGGCCCTGACCGCCAATACGGCCAAGCCTGAAGAAGAGCTCGCCGACTCGTTCCGCGCCGCCTACGGCAGCACTCTCAAGCCTCACCACAGCTTCCTCGTCAAGCCCATCTTCAGCGCCGCCATGAGCGCCTGCCCTTACCGCAAAGACTTCTACGCCAAGCTCGGTGACGATAACTCCAAGGTCACCAGCGATCTCCAGGTCTACCTTACTGCTCTTGCCAAGATTGTCGGCATTCTGAAGCAGTTCCTAGACAGCAAGGAGGCAAAGTGGTGAAGATCAGGGAGATTTAGCATAAGAATTTACACGCCATTTTCCGTCTACAGAAGCAAGACAAAAGTATCCCAGACCATACCGTGCCTCCCTTCGCGTGGGTCACTCACGCTCTGAGCAACCTGCGTAGATTTCATGACGGCCCTAAGCAAACGAGGCTACTTGAGCGACTGGCCCAACAATAAAGACCGACCCCAAAGCTAGAGGATTTTTTTTCTTGGATGCGACCCATCCCAACACTCCCGTTACCGATGACTATTTAAAAGGGTTGCAGACCCGGGGACACCGATGTACGTCCAGGACCCTCCATAGCATCGACCATCCGGAATTCTCGGTCTGCAAAGTGAAGGGATATCGAATTAGCATCGAACTGCGCCTGCACATACCCAGTCAGCAAATAGCAAGTACGCTCTTGTCTTCGACTATCGGTGCTATGCGTGCCATGCCCCCCCTCGCAGCTACGGTTGGCCGTCGCATAGATTGACTGCGGCACTGCCGTTGCAGCTTGCGTTCGGAGTGAGCCTGTGAAGCACAAGCACTTGGGTTCCGTGTAGGTTTTTACCAGATGAAATCCAATCCAATACTGGCCAACACTTCGCTGGGCAACATTGGCATAAAACAATGTCAAGCCACGCAGCGCGCAGCTTGTTGGCTCCTCGGCTATATCTAGACGAACAACATCATCAAGAGGTGCGTAAGACGTTAACCGGAAAGGCTCAGGGTGCGCAAATGCCATTTCTCTTGGGAGCCTTCCGACTTTGTCGGAATATTGAAGTTGCGACACGGGATTCGAGCTATACGCCCCAACACCCCCACCAACCGAGCCAGCCGGGCCAGTCCAAGGCTTTGATAACGTGGCATGACTTGGCTATCCATGACTGGCCGCTGGCTGTAGAGTTGGACGATTATACGGGGAAAATGGGCCGACAAATCCAAGTACTCGGAATGAGGGGTCTGGTTGTCTCCGCGGAAAGCAGGGAGAAGAGGAACGGAATTTATTCCGGCATGGAACAGAACAGCCGACTATTTATATACCTACCCGGTAGCCCAGGTCAAGTCGTGTCTCCCTCGTCGCCAACTACTGGCAAGTACACAAAACTTGGACGTCTTCATACTGATTGATGATGGTCCTGATGAGCTCACAATTAGCGTCACCTTTGGGCCAGCCACGTTCCCTTCTGGGTAAGGAGAGCACTCGGACTTGATTGCTTTCAGCATGGCGCGCTTGCGTTGGTGCTTGCGTGGGTCGGCCAGCTGAGGCTGCTCGTCGGATTCAATCGTATTGGGACTTGCTGGGCTGAGTTGCAGTTTGTATAAAGATTGCTGCTTTGCTGCCTTTTGAAACAGAGTCTAGCCGTCGTCAAGGACAGGTTATAACGTGCAGTATCACACCACCCACCCTACTATCTCCAAGAGAAGAGCACAAGGCCGCGCGCCACTTACAATACTCACACCAACACCAACTCGAAAAGCATAAAGTACAAACCACTTTGTTTTCATCTTACCCAAAAGACAAAAAACCGATGAGCGACCCTTTTCGAATCGTCATTATCGGCGCCGGGCCCGCAGGTCTCTCCGCCGCCATCGCCATTGCTCAGCATGCCTCGTCATCGGCGCCGTCCCACCCGGTCCGCATCACCGTGCTGGAGCTGCGGCCCGGTGTGCAGACAATCGGTGGTGCCGTTAACATGACCCCTCTCGCCCTACGGTACCTCGACGCTCTCGGCGGCGCCGGCGCCGGTCTGCGACCCCGCGGCCACGCCGCCAGCGCCATCGAGCTCGTCGCCCACCGCACCGGTCGCCTGCTCGCCACCCTGTGGCCGGGCGTCGACGCCCTCCGCGTGCGCCGCCAGGACGTCGTGGAGGCCCTTACTGACGCCGCTGTCGCGCTTGGCAGCTCCCAGAAAGACCCCGGCGCGCTGCGCATCCTGTACGGTGCCCGCGTCGAGGAACTGGAGGAGCTTGACGACGGCGTGCGCATCACCTACGCGCGGGAACCTGGCCGGGCCCGCCGCACCGCAACCGAGACCATCGAGGCCGACCTCGTCCTCGGCTGCGACGGCATCCACTCCGTCGTTCGCCGGCGGCTCGTCGAGCCCGGCCGTCCCGAGATGTACACGGGCAAGTGCGTCGCCTACGGCTTCCTCCCGGCCGACGCCGCCGACGCCGCCCGCTGGACGCGTGCCGGCGGCCAGCCGCTCGTGCGCCACACCACGCTCGTCCAGCACGGAGCCGAGTCGCTCCTCCTCGCGCGCCACCAGCCAGCCAGCGACGACGGCACGGCCGTCCCGGAGAGCAGCCTGTACGTCGCCGTCGTCATGCCCGTCCCGTCAGACGAGGCGGGGGACCGCCGCGAGGGCCGGGCGGTCCCCGACAAGGCCGAGCTGCGCCGCGCCATCGCTGACCGCTTCACCGGCGGCGCCATCCACTGCCTCGGGGAGGTCCTGGCGCGCTGCGAAGACTGGTTCTTCTACCCGGTCCACATGCTGCCCGACGGCGGCTCGTGGTCCAAGGGCCGGGTTCTCCTCCTCGGCGACGCCGCCCACGCTGTAAGTTTTTTTTTTCTCTCTTTTTCTCTCTCTTTTGTCTGCGCCTTTTTCTTTTTCCCTCGTCGAGGGGGGATCGCTACGAGACAAACGCTGGACTCGACTGACTGGCCCCTGTAGATGCCGCCGCAGGGGGAGAGCACCGGCGTCGCCATAGAGGACGGCGTGCTGATCGCGCACGTGCTGTCGCGGCGGGGCGACGGCCGCGACGTGCCGCGTATGATCGCCGACTACGAGGCGCTGCGCCGCGCCGACGTCGCTGCGCTGCACCGGACTTCGATGGCCCGGTGGAACGGCGGCGGTGGCGGCGGCGGTGGCTGGCTCGGGCGCGTGCTCATGGAGTGGATGGCGTGGGTGGTCGTGTCGTACCTCAACTGGACGAGCGACCACTTTGCGCGAGACGTGCGGACCCTGCCCCTTCCGGAGTGACCGGCCGGTCTGAAGGGAGGGGAGGAGGTATCATGCTGGCAGAGTGTGCTGGCATGCTCGCTTGTACATGAGACCTTTTTAGGACTGTTGAATTTCAGAAATGTAAATTATTCCCGCCCACGAGACCCTATAAATGCCGAAATTCTATGTATGTATATGATGAACGATGCCCCGGACGAGCCATGTATGTAAATGCAGAAAAGAAAAAAAAAACCCCTCGACGCCTTGCTCATAAACACGAAATCAAAATACCCGTAATGCAGGCCGGGAAAAAAAAACAAGACTGGCGTTCTTACCCGAGACTGGCTACTCGGCAGAGCGAGAACGCTTAAAGTACGCCGAGGGACGCAGGCGAAGCCGCTTCGTCGGCAGCGAGAGCATCGAGTCGTTGTCCGTGTCGTGAAGCTGCCCCAGCCAGCTGGCCATGGCCAGGGTGGCCTCGGTGTACTCGGCGGCGACGCTCTCCTTGACGGCGGCGAGCGGCAGGGGCTTGTCCCAGGCGTGCTTCTCCCGGCTGACGACGCGGAGGGTGAGGGTCTTGCCCGGGCAGGCGCGGACGCGCTTGGCGAAGCGCAGGCCCTCCTGGAGCAGCATGTCGTACTCGCAGAGGCAGAGGTGGACGGGGGGCAGCCTGGCGAGGGTGGCGTCGTCGACGAGGCCCGGGGAGAGGCGCCAGTCGTCGCACTGCTGGCGGGGGATCTCGGGGTACACGTAGGAGGCGTCGATGAGGTCGGTGAGGCCGGGCGAGAGCGTGAGGTCCGGGCGGTGGCAGGTGCTGCGCTTCTCGGGGCGGGAAAAGGTCCAGTCGAGGACGGGGTAGAAGAGGGCGAGGCCGGCGATGGCGGGGACGGGTTGCGGCAGCGCGTAGGCCCAGCGCTGCGGCTCCTGCAAGACGACCCAGCTGCTGAGGGCGTTGGAGGCGCCGGCGGAGAAGCCGGAGAGGACGATGCGGGCCGGGTCGAAGCCGAACTCGTCGGCGCGCGCGGCGATCTGCAGGATGGCGTCGACGCAGTCCTCGATGGGGGTCGGGAAGGGGTGGGCGGGCGCGAGGCGGTAGTTGACGGAGAAGACGACGGCGTCGAGGGAGGTCATGACGGCGGCGGCCCAGCGGCTGTCGTCGGTGCCGGCGCCGAGGATCCAGCCGCCACCGTGGAAGTTGATGACGGCGGCGCGCGGGCCGAGCGCGATGCGCGGCGGCGGCGTCCACACGTCGACCTTGATCTTGTCCTTGCCGGGAAAGGCGGCGGAGAGCGTGGAGTCGAGCCAGAGGCACTGGGAGGGCACGGGCGGCGCGGGTACGGTGCGGTTGGAGAGGCTAAAGGCCATGCCGGCGGCGGAGCGGATGGCGTGCGCCCGCATGGAGACGTACCACCGGGAGCTGTTGGCGAGGGGGTTGACGTAGTCGACCCTGTCGGCCTCGACCACGTCGGGGATCTTTTCCAAGTGCTCATACGAGTTGTTGGCAGCGGAATTGAGTTGCACGGCGGTGGGCTCGATGATGGTTGGTATTTGGTCATGCACGGCCTGGGTGGCCTTTCCGCCCTTGTTGTTTGGTTTGGACTCGATGAGGACAGCGTTTGGGTCCGGAGCGTCACCGGCGACGGTGGTTGTTGGTAGGAAGGGCATAGCGTGTCCGATGTCGCTGTGTATCGCCAGGGGAAGCGCAAGGGGGGGGGGGGGGGGGAGAGAGGTCCTACAAGTGCAGCAACAGAGATGTTGCAGGGGTAGAATCGTTGATGAAAGAATGACTGTGACAAGCGAAGTGTGACGAGTTGTAGAAGTTGGGAAGGAATTGGGTATGGGGGGGAGGGATTTGGCGTCAATGCATCGTACTCGTAACCGAGATAGCCTTGGTTTGCGCGTGGCTGTGGAACGAACGACTGTGGACGGGACGGCTGAAGATCTGCTAGTGGAGTGGTGTTGTGGCGTGAGGCTGAGCGTATGTCTGCAGCAAACGGAAATCTAGCTGGCAGATTGTGCGCTGGGTTCTGTTTGAGGTGCAATTGGTTGATGGAACTTGATGACGGTCAGGGCTGTTGGGAAGAACTGCGAAACGAGCTGGCCTGCCCGCATCCGACCAGCAAGCTGCCCGAATCAACTGTGCTGGGTACCTATACCGAGACTGGCAGCGACCCAGCCACCACTGGCCTCAGTGTGAAAGTTCCGCTCTCTGTGGCTCAGCCAGCCATATGTGGCGTATTCGGATAAGACTTGGTTGACGTCATCGCTGGCCGCGAGGAAAAACCTGACGGGTAGCATCTTGCTGGCCACCGTCAAAGTTACGTCGGACCTGACGATCGAACCCATGGTTGGATCGTATCCCCAAAGTATGAAGCGCAACGTTGAGTGTGTCATACCACAATAGAAAAGTAAGCGCTCACCCACACCTTGACGTCGACGATGACGGTGCTTGTAACGCAACCCCGCGGTTGTCGTCTGCCATACACATCTTCGTATTGCAGGTGAAAGATGTAACAATACTAAGCCGGCCTCCAAATGGCGGGACATGATGATTTATTAAAGGTGGAACGATGCTGGCTTATACTCTGATGCCCAATATGCAGTAGGAGCCCCCAGTTAACCCGACTACCCGATCCCCCGACGATGCCGTCACTGTTTTTCGGGTCACGAGAGGTCATGCGCGGCAATGTCATCGCGTAAGGACACTGTCGAAAGGAGATGCGGTGAAAATGCACGCCCTGGTGCACGTTGGACCAAGCCTTGTGTCGTGCTGGACATTCGGCAGCTTCGGGCGCTAGAACGAAGCCGAGCGCCATGTGCAAAGTTGACAAGTCCTGATGCCGATACCCCCATAATTTGGCTGCTTTGCATACCAAGTATCAGGGACAGTACAAGTAGGAAGAGGGGTTCTTGTATTTCTGAGAGAAACTGCGCGTTTTGTTACTTGTAACTTGGCTGTCTGTATTTTTGTTCCCTGAAAATCCACATGGGTGCGTCTCCCAGCAATCAGGTTGACGACATGCATCGAGTTGTCATTTGCTGAGCCGTTTTGCTTGGTCATTGCTGACACAGGCAGCCCTACAGACAAGCTTTTGGCGCATCGCTGGTAGGTGCCAGTTTATCCCATCTGAGCTTAATGCCAAGGGAATTTTTCGGGTGGTGACTTGTTCGGTACGTGGCGAAGAACGGCAGCTTGTGCGCTCCGGTGGCAATCCGGGAGTCCCGGAAGGTGCCGCTGTAAGTACTGTAACCGGGCTGGTAGAAGAAAGCGCAAGCCCGCCAATTAGGATCCGTCTCTCTTGCTCTGTACGTTCCACATCCATCGGTCTTTCCGTACCTGCCTTCCTATTAGTTTTCCATCAGACAAAAGCCCGTGACGAAGAAGGCAATAGAAGAAAAAGAAATGAAAAGCAGCCCGTCTGTCCGTCCGTTCCGTCGTCGTCTCTTCCTCCCCCACCCACCCGGCGGGCGATCCGCTAACTTATTACCTACCTAGTAGTCGGCCAGCCAGCCAGCTCTCTCACCTCGTCAAAATAAAAGCTTGTGCGAACCCCTCTTTCCCGTGGCCTTTCTCCTCCTTGTCAAATCCATCCTGTCATGCATACGGCATTTTGACTGCCTCGTCTCCTCCTTCGATCGCATCGACCATACACACCTCGCGTTAATTATCCGGATACATACCACAGCGGTAGTATACAGTGAGCAGTGCGAAAAACAAGGCCCTTCCCTCGGCCGGACCCTCTGCTCCTTTTACCCCGCCACCCCTCCCTAAAATAGGTCACTGTGAAACGTGAAACAGCACCTACATACATTGGTACCTTACCTACCGTGTAGCTGTCTGTACCTTGGTATTTTTCTGGTCTGCCAAGCAGCAGCATTAACCATTACATCAACGATCTGCGACAGCGCCAACGCCTCAACACCGCCTCAAACCTGAAAAAAAAAAAAAAAAAAAATCAATTGTGCCGCCATTGTTCACCTTACGTCGTGCCTGAGATTGCCGATTATCGATATAGGGCTCTAGCTCCCGCCCTCTTCTGCTTTCCCTCAGCTTTCTCTCAATTCACCCTCCCCTTCTCTCTCTCTTCGACAACCATCCTCCCCCCACCCCCTCCCTCTCTTCATCATGGCCGACAGCAACGGCAACAGCAACGGCAACGGCAACGGCAACAGCAACGGCAATGGCAACAGTAACCACGACTCGGGCGTCGCCAGCCCTGTCTCCTCTGCCTTTGGCATGCACAAGGGAGGCAGCCCTCGAACCAGCACCAGCGCACGTCACAGCATGATCATCCCCAGCACTGACAAGCTCAGCCTCGATCAATTGACCCTCGACAAGAGACACCAGGACCTCCGCGACGAAGTTCGCGCCCAGTCACCCTCCCGCACTGCCGTCCATTCCGAAGCCACCCGCCGCATCCTCGCTGGTCTCGATGGCGGCTCCGAATTCAGCAAAACGTCGGGCTCGGGTCGCTCCAGCCTGGATAGCGTCCGCAGCACCTCCAGCGCCGACTGGCCAACCCATCCCTGGGAACTCAACACCATCAGCCAGCTCGCCGCTCTTCCCGTCGGCACAGAGGTCAACTTCAGAGCCCGAATTCACACCCAGCGCCAACTCTCAAAGGCCCTCGACTTTCTCCTGCTCCGTGACCAGACCCAGTCCGTCCAGGGCCTGCTGACTCGCGACAACATGGACATGGTCAGCTGGGTGCAAAAGCTTCAGCCAGAGTCTCTCATACAGGTCCACGGCACCCTCAAATCACCTCCCGAACCCGTTCGCTCGGCCACCATCCAAAACGTCGAGGTTGAGATTCAAGCCCTGCACCTCGTCACCGCCGCCCAGAACGCGCCCTTCAGCAACTACAAGCCCCCCGAGTCTCTGCGCAACCGCATGTCGGCTCGTATTCTCGACTTGAGACACCCTGCCAACCATGCCCTCTTCCGTATCCGCTCCATGGTCACCTCCAAGTTCAGAGAAACCCTCGAAAATCAAGGGTTTGTCGAGATCAACACCCCCAAGTTGCAACCTGCTGCTACCGAAAGCGGCGCCGCAGTCTTCAAGGTCAATTACTTTGGCCGCAACGCCTTCTTGGCTCAAAGCCCCCAGCTGGCCAAGCAAATGGCCGTCTCCGGTGACTTTGGCCGTGTCTTCGAAGTCGGCCCGGTCTTTCGCGCCGAAAATTCAAACACCCACCGCCATCTGACGGAATACACAGGTCTTGATATCGAAATGGCCATTGAGCACGACTACCACGAAGTCATCGACGTCCTCGACGAGTTTCTCAAGTCCGTCTTCAAAGCTGTATACTCGATGCCTGAGGTAGCAGTCGTGCAAAAGCGCTGGCCGAGCAAGGAGTTCAAGTATCTCGACCAGACTCTGGTTCTAGACTTCCGTGAGGGCATCAAGATGCTCCGCGATGACGGCCGCCAGGTCGAGGAGGAGGATCTATCTACTCCCGACGAGATGCGTCTCGGCGAGCTCGTCCGCGAGAAATTCGGCACCGACTACTACATTCTCGACAAGTTTCCTGCCAATGCACGCCCATTCTACACTCACAAGGACCCCGACGACCCGCTCTGGACCAACTCCTTTGACATCTTCATCCGTGGCCAAGAAATCTGCTCTGGCGGCCAGCGTATCCATGATGCTCAGGAACTTCGAACAAACCTGGCTGCTGCTGGAATTACTGAGGACGGAATGGAGGACTACCTCACTGCCTTCGACCTAGGTGCACCGCCTCATGCCGGCGCGGGCCTTGGCTTGGAGAGAATTGTTGCCTGGATGCTCGAGCTTGGCGACGTTCGCTACGCGTCTCTGTTCCACCGTGATCCCAAGTCCCTTCCCGAGCGCAAGCACACCTCCCTGCCACACCCAGATGCCGACACCACCAAGACGCTTGAGGCGCCCCCATCCATCGAGAAGCTCATTGCCAACTACGGCGATGCTTCCAACACGTCATGGCTTGATGAGCGATTTATTATTTGGAGACACAGCACTGGTGCAGCCATTGGTTATGTAAGGCAGGGCAAGTTCGCCATGGTCACTGGTGATCCTCTTTGCGACGCATCACAGTACAAAACCGTTACTGCTGCCTTCATCAAGGACGTTACAACTGAACTACACCTCGTACCCATCTGGATGCTTGTATCGTACGAGGTGCAAAAGATTCTCGGTCGCGAAATGGGCTGGCGCACTCTTTCTTGCACCGAGGAGCAGCGCGTCAACGCCGACAAGATCGCCGCCGCCAACGACGGTCCCAAGGCTCGCCGCGTTGAGCGCGAAGGCGTCAAGGTCCATGAAGTCAAGGCCGACGATGACTTTATCCGCCGCGCAGACCCTGCAATCGAGGCCTGGAAGGCCAACCGCAAGGGTAAGCAGGTTCACCTCACGGAGGTTCGCCCATGGGTTGACAAGGAGCACCGCCGCTACTTCGCCGCCGAGAAGGACAGCAAGGTCCAGGCCATGGTTGTCCTTGCCAAGTTGTCGCCCAAGCACGGCTGGCAGGTCAAGTGGGCTCTCGACTTCCCCGGTGCCGTCAACGGAGCCATCGAGGTGCTCATCAGCCTCGCCCTCTCCGCCGTCTCGGGCCAGGTCACATTCGGTGCCGGAGTCTCCCAGAAGCTCACTGCTGGCGAGCATCTCCACGGCATCCGTGCCCGCTTCCTCGCCACCACCTACAGCTCCATCGTCGAGAGCCTCGGCCTCCGCCGCAAGGCCTCCTTTCGCAGCAAGTTTGGCGCCCTCGGCGAGTCCGTCTACATTTGCTACCCCAAGAATGGCGTCGGCCTGCGCGACCTGCGCGAGATTATCAAGTTTTTCCAAGACTAAACAGACGAATGAAAAACAAAAAAGGCAAAAAAAAAAAAAAAATAGATGTCATGACAGATTCCCCCTCTTCTTTTTCTTTTCTTTCTTTCCAATATAGCTTGGCATATACACCCACGTTTTGTGGCATAAGTCCTTTTTTTTTCGATACGATCTCTGTAAGAAAGATGAGGCTTACATGATTCCTTATCCTTTTTTGATTTTTGTTGATGACGACGCGAAATGAATTCTTGTCAGGAAGTTGTGGTAGCAGAAGATGTTTAGGCATGATACCAATGGCATACTTATTTTTTTAGACACAATCATTCTCTTGGCATAATGACTGCACCTCTACATGCTCGCATGTAGTTACCGTAACGCGCAAAAGAAAAACATGCGGTCACAAGTCTTAATCTTTAATTGACATCCAGCTCAAATGCAGACACGGGACCAAGCTGCACCGATGTTGCAGACGTGGTGCAGCCGGCAAATTGTACTCTCCTTTACGTTAAATCGAGGCCGCCTACTTAAAAAGCTCATCATTTTGGTATGCATTATTTCTCAAATTCTTTCGTTACAATTCATGACCCAGATTGTCCTTGACGCGGAAGCGGTCGACCCTCACTCAATCAAAAACATCAGCCATGAAGCGCTCATTACGCATCTTATCGAGCCAGGCACGAGCGGCCTCGTCAGTGACCTTCTGCGACTTTTCCCGCTCTCCACTCTCCTTGACCATGTCCACGCAAATATCCTCGATCCCCTTTCCTACCGCCCGGCTGCCGCAGAGATACAGACGGGCCCCTTGGTCCCACAGTTCAAAGACCTCCTCGCGGTCCTTGGAGATGCGGTCCTGGACGTACTTGCAGCCATCCGACTTGTCCGTGGCACGCGAGTACGCGCGGCGCACGTCGATGGCTCCCATCTTTTGCCATTCGGCGAACTGCTCGGCGTAAAGGTCGTCGCTGTCCGGGGAGCGGCAGCCGAAGAAGAGCACGGCGGGTGCCAGCTTGCGGCCGGCAGTGATCATGGCGGCGCGCTCCTCGGCGAACCCGCGGAAGGGGGCCAAGCCGGTGCCTGCGGCCATGCAGATGATGGGCGTCTTTTCGGCATCTGCGGGCAGATGGAACGCGGCGGATGGCCGGATGGCAACGTGGATCTTGTCGCCTTCTCGGAGAGAAGCCAGGTAGTGGCTAGCGACACCGACGTGCTGGCCTTGGCCGGAATGGGCTGGTACGTCGAGGAGTGAGTATGTCAGCGTGACCCTTGTAGGGTCGACGAGAGGAGACGACGAGATGGAGTATTGGCGAACGCGCATTGGAGGCAGCATAGCAAGGAACGTTTCGAAGAGTAGCTCGACAGCAGGAAACTTTTCCAAGAGGTCAAGAGCAGAGCGTCGTTTAGCGGTGACTTCCTCCGAGAACTTGTCACCAAGTAGACTCTTGAGCTCGGCCACCGTCTTTTCATCCTCGGTTGCATCAATCATGGCCTGAATGTTTCTCTTCGTGGCAGGCTGGCCAAGCTCGACGTATGCCCCGAGGACATTGGTGGCGGCGATCGGAACACCAGTAGGTAGAGTCGTTGGCCCGTTCGCGGTGATTGTGAAAGTCGCATCCCAGCTGAGGGAGAAGCGACGGAATACACGACCAACAGCGGCCGCCGGGTTAAATGGCAGAACAGCCAAGTAATCACCAGCTTTGTAGCTCATGCCGGTGGGCAGCCTGATTTCAATGTGTTTTTTGACAGCTTGTTCCCCTTTTGTAAGTACCTTGGTCTCAATGACGGCAGCCTCCTCGACATCCTGGCGAAGCGTCGTCTTACGAGGGTGAGTTATTTCGACCGTGAGACCAGAGGTGCCGTTACCACCTTCGTTGTCTTTCGCTCCATACTTCTTCTTCAAGGCCGGCCACAAGCTTTCGTCCTCCCAGCTCTCGAAATCGCTGAACATGTCACGATCAGCTGCATCGGTACCCGTCATGGGGAGGATGCGGTCAGCACCGCGCTCGGCCATGGTGGCGTCGACAAGCTTGGGAATCTTGTGGAATGTCTGCGCCCAATCATGATGACCGCAGCCGAAGACGGCGTATGATACATTCTGCAATTCATTGCCCTTGAGGCTTCTGAGCCAGTCAACAAAGTGGGCAGCATTAGATGGGGGTTCACCCTCGTATGAAGCAGTGACAATGACCACGGGGCGATCCGTTGGGAGCTTGTCTTTGACATTGTCCAGAGGGCCAATCTTGGTCACCGTGAAGCCATGGGATCCAGCATCAGCAGCGACTCTCTGGGCCAAGGCTTCACAGGTGCCGCTGTTTGAGCCATAAAATACGGACATCGGTTTGCCATTGGCAGCGGTCGCAGGATCGCTGGAGGATTCCGTCGTCTTGGTTGACTTGGAGTGAGGGGAATTACCCTTCAGCTGGTCCTCAAGCCCGGTAGCAGTCATTCCATGGCGAAGGCTGGCACGCATGAAGAAGTTATGAGGTTTGACTGTGAGAGTTTCTTGCATTTCCAAAGTGTAATTAGGATCGTCCAAGGTGAAGTTGAAGTTTTGGAAGAGAATAGCCATGGCAAGGACAGCTTCTTGCCAAGCGAAGGGTCTGCCGATGCAGGCGCGCTTTCCGTTACCGAACGGCTTCCAGGCGTTGGGAAATTCCTTGTTGAGGCGAGCAAAACTATCGTCAAGCATACGTTCAGGCTTAAAGTCGCCGGCATCGTCGCCATATACTGCAGGATCGAGATGAGACTTGGCGAGGAGCAAAGTAAGGCGATGTTCCTTGGGAATAAAGTATTTGCCGCCGAGGAGAGTGTCCTCCTTTGCTTCAACACTGAAGGCTGGGATAGGGGCATTGAGACGCAAGACCTCACGAAGCACCTAGAGAATGTATTAGTGGAGGACTCCAAAACAGCCAACGGATATGCATGAGGATACGTACCGCCTGGGTGTAGGTGAATTTGGAGATGTGCTCAACAGTGATGCGCTCTCTACCCACGACTGCGTCAACTTCTTCTTGCACCTTGCGGTACTCGGCAGGATGCTTTAATAGCTGATAGAAGGTGAATGAAAGCATTCCCGAGGTGGTTTCGTGGCCAGCAATGAGGAACGTAATGAGCTGGTCAGTGATGCTCGCATCGGTAAGTCTCTGGCCATCTTGGGGATCCTTCCCATCAAGCATGGCTGTGAGCAAGTCCTTCCGGTTGCTCGGGTTCTTCTTGCGATTGGCGACAACTTCGTCGGCGACGTCGCGCATTGTCTTGATATCTTGTTCGTACTTTTCGTCGACGGTGCGGTAGAAGAATTGGGGCGCAAAGGCCGGGCGGCGGTTACGGGCGCCGCTTTCTTTGAGGAAATCTCCCATGGCACGGATGAAGGGGTGAAGCTCCTCATGGTAGTATGAGTTGAAGCGATAGTCCATGGCGCAAAGGGCGATGGTGTCGAGGGCGAGGCGGGTAAAGTCGTCCGAGGCGTTGATGCGATCACCGGTGTGGCGGGCAAACTTCATGGCCATCTGGGAGGCAATGTCATGCATCTCATCGAACATGTTGCGGATGGAGAGGGGACCGAAGGCGGGAATGAGAATGCGATGGGCTTTGCCCCAGTTTGGCTCAGTCTCGGAGTCGGCGGTAAAGAGGCCGTCGTGGACGCCGGCGCGAACTTTGCCCAAAGTACCGGCGACAGTTTTCTTGAAACGACGCTCGTCGCAGGCATCGTTTACAAGCTCCCGCGAATTGACGACGCAAAAGGAGTTGCCGCCTAGGCGCAGGCGGTAGATTTCGCCTAAGACACATTCCAAGGTAAGCGTGGTGAAGTCACAACGAGCCGCAAGCCCACTTACCATAGGTATCTGCAAGACGCTTCAAGTCGTTGACTGGACTGGTGCGCATCTCACCAAGATTTCCAATGAATGGAAGACCCGGAGGCTCAGGAATGGGGATGGACTCGGCCATTGTGAAGGTAGTAGATCGTGAGAGGGACGGAGGGGGTCTGGGTACAGAAAAGATGGTGTTAGAGAAAGCCTTGGTCGGGGGGGGATGGCCAGAGATTCTGGTAAAAGATGTATTTGGTTGAAGTCATGAGGGCGATGAAGCTGACATGATGCCGCGGACATGCGGTCGGAGGAAGAGCTGTTGGGCATTTGTTGTGTTGTTTGGTGGTTGTAGGAGGGGAGGGGAGGGGGAAGGGGCAAGGACGTACGTTGCAAACGGGGAGCTTAGCTAGCTGGGGTTGAAGGAGTATGCAGCGCTGGTATTTGATAATATCTTAGGGGACGTTGGACAGCAAACGAATAGTGGAGAGATGATCAGATAGTTGAGATGGTTAAGATGAGTGAATTGAAAAGACGATTGACAAGTTGCTGAGGAATGGCGGAGGCTCGTAGGCAATGGAGGGGGTCCGTCGAGCTTATATGTATCGAAGCTCACCACTCCGGACTTGGAGCTTTAAGCTATCAACCCATGTATGGACCTACATAATGTTCACATACATACAGGTACGTAGCTCCGGGCGGACTAGAGAAATTAGCCTCAGCCATGCATGACGACGGATGGTGGGTAAGAGGCCGCAAGTAGAGGCTTGGTTTCCGCAGGGGCGATGAAAACTCCGGCTGTGATGAGCTAAACATTATGCCCTGATCGTGGGGGCTTTTTTTTTTTTTTTTTTAGGTTTTTTCAATCTTTGACAGAATACTCATGGGAGACAGTCAGTTTACAGAAAATCCACGCATCATTGTAACTAAGAATTTACATGGAAATTCTTGTAACTGTTGCATCACTCTGTGTGTCTGGATACTCCAAAAACTCAAGATCAGAGCATAATTTATATTAAACGGGATGACATGGAACAACCTACTGAAAGATCTGCAGGGTGCGAATGGGTATCTTGGTAGGACTCCCTGCTACCTGGTAGCTAATTGGTGCTGAGCAATGCGGCGGATGATTCCCACAAACAATGGTCAGCAATGGCAATACCGCCCTACGTACTACGAAACTAACATGCCTCAGTGCGAATAGTTGGTTGGACAGCAGCTACCTACCTAGTTGGTACTCGGTATCTTAGATTTCCAGGTAGTAGCTTGCTGGGACACGGCCGAGTCATCGATTGAGGGGGTTCTAGCCAGATACCCGTACCCATGCCAGGCAGCTACAGAGAACAGAGATGCGGCCTTGGAAGGTAATCGGCGACGGACTTTTGCATCCAAGACGTTAGTGCACGTTGTTTTGGCGACACAGGTGTCAGAGGTACCACAGAGGCCCACCCGCCCGGCCGGAAGGCCCGAGTGGCCCAGTATCATCAGCAATGAACCCCTGTAATGCCCCCGTCGCACCCCTGTAATCCGATGTGGGCGGCGGTCCGGATTGCTAAAATCTACGGCTTGATTGGGGGACGAGCAGTGGCAGGCATGCCTAGTACCTACCTACTATGCCTGCCAAGGTAAGAAGGGGTCGTCATCGTCGTGCCTCTGGGCCCGTGGCGCTGTCTACCAGTGCACCGCCCGTGATGGAGCCAACTCCATCACAATAACCTCGTTAATGTTTTTTTTTAAGTTATTCGACTAAAAACTTTTTGTTCATTATACTCGAGTTGTTGGATAGATTTAGGGCTGAAATCGATATTTTACAAACAAGCCTAGACTTGCTTATGTAGGGGTGTAGCTACTGGCGACGCCCTGGCTTCGTTGGTGGCGCGCCTGTGTAATGCGTCAGGTACCTACGTTAGTAGGAAGGTAGAATGTCGGCACTTATTAGGCTGTAAACTTGTTGTTAGATCGATGCTCAAAGGCTGGGATTCTGGGCGTCAATGATACTACTCACCGCAAAGCCTGCCTCAGGTAGGTATCAAATTTGCATGTTTCAACTGCCTGCATACAAGACTACCAGCCGTATCAATCACGACTGCTAGCTAATTATTGATATGATGTCGCAAATTCGAACTGTGCCTTTCAACTAACCTCATACCTCCTGTCAGACTTTTTTTCTCTCTAAAAAAAAAATACTCTTTCCATGTAGACGGCAGATATCTATTCAGAAACAAAGCTACCAACCAACCCCTCTGTAAACATTCACCTTCCAGCAAGAGCCCGCGGGTGTCACAAATAAAAAACCCCGGGCAAGGGTCACCTGCTGGCAGCGTCGGCGTTTTTGGACCCTTGGACGGAGTTTTTGGGCTACCAAGACGCATCGCATCGCGGGGCGCCATGGAGGGTTACTTATTATTAGTACTAAAGAGACAAGCCACTGACGTGTCCCTGGCACGGCACTGCACCGCCCGCATCCAGGGGCCGGACGGCCCGCCGGGCTCGGACTATACATCACGGCCGGCTTGCGGATTATTCTCCCGCAAATTCATGCAGATTGCTTTTAGAGATTCGCAGTCATTGCAAAGCCAACCTGTATCCCTGCAGTTGCTTTTATCAAGTACCGCTTGCCTCCCACTTCAGCCCCGTCCAGAATCGTGTCATCTCATCCTACTTCAACCACAACAATGGAAAAAATGCCAAAGGCACGCGGTTCATTGCCGGAGCGCAAATGCCGTCGTCCCGGAAGTCGGTGTGTCAAGCTAATTATTCTGGCCTCTAACCTATGTAGCTATTCGCTTACAGCTAGCTCTCCCAAGGGTTCATCCCACCCGTCAGAATGCAACGCCGCTTACCTCTCACTTCCTAGCCTCATCTCTGCTTGATTCTGCATCATTTGCAACTTGGAATTGTGAGGATTCTCAACGACCCAAGAAACAAGAGTTTGCAGGATCCAGAGTCTAGCAAGCCCAACAACGACCTTGTACCAGTCACATGCGCAGCTCAAATCAAAACTACAAAAGACCTTTCATTTGTCTCGTCTTGGTCTCATCAAGGGAAAAAGCGAATCATAGCGCCAGTATCTAGTACAATGCAGAAATTCAAAACGTCATGGTTCTTGCCGCCTCTTGTCTTTCTCATCCACCCTATCGCCGATTGTTGCCACCTGCAAATCGTCCACTAAACCATCCCATGCCCGCGTTACCGTTCGAGTTGGCTTGGTTGTCCTCCGAGGAGCCTGTCCGCCGTCCGTTCTGCGACGGGCTGCGCTCCCTCATAGTCCTCGACTCCTCACCAACCGCCACTCTAGGGCTAGTCGGTGACATGGAACTACGTCGTTGAAGCCGCGAGGTATCATAGCTGAATAACGTTCTGCCACCCCGGGATCTGTCACGCCCGTCTCGCTGTGAGGATTGAGGCTGCATTGCCTCGTCAAGGGGCCCCCGGCTCTGATGTGGTGGTCGTGAGGATTCCGAAGTTGGAGCCGCAGACGGTAGCCTAAACCCGAAATTCAGTGGTGCGAAAAATGCACCTCTGGTCGTCCCTGTCTGCATCCCGCGGTCATTGGCAAAAGCATTTGTCGGCGTCGGTGTATGCCTTTGCCCGCGCCCATGTTGGTTCTGACTCTCATCCTGGATCTGTTGTGGCTGTTGCTGGTCTGCTGTTGAGTCTGCAGTTTGTGTGGTTTCCTCAATCGGCGCACGACATACGGGGCAAGTATTGTGCTCTTTCAGCCATGCTGTAGCACAATCGTCATGAAACATGTGCTTGCACGGCAAACACACTTCCACCTCGCCAGCCTTGATGCCCTCAATACAAATTGGGCACTCTGATTTTCCATCTTCGCCTATGAGATCCTGATCAACGGTCCTGCGTGACAGATTGGCCAATCCTTGTTCCGACGCCGGCGGTGCTGCACTCGATTGTGTATTTGCATCCATCAACGACGAAATGATTCGATCCATAGCCTCTTGGGAGTAAACAGCATCGCCATGCACTCCGTTGTTCAGCAGGCTGATAATTTCTCCAAGACCTCCCACCAAGTGAACCCCTTCGCCGCCGCCGCCTTGCTCGGACGTCGCTTGGAGAGCTTCACCTGTGAGCTGAACGCCAAAACCTCGAAATGCAGTTGAAAATATTCTGTTGCATTGGCATCGTTAGTGTCGGCCTGAAAATGATGTAGCCATTGCCATTGTGAAGAGGAGTTGCTCACGTTGAGAAAGTTTCAAAGCCCGTCGGCGCACTCTCACCGGCCACGAACGGCCCATTGGATGAATAAAATGTCACAGAGCCCTGGGATGCCTCGTTGGACCACTCAACACGGCCGCCGCCATTACGAGATGCCTCCCGAAGGCGGTCCATCAACTCCCCATTGCCGTCTGATGCCCGCAACGGCATGCCAATAGCTGTCAGAATATCGACGAACCTCTCCACAGAGGGTCCGGGTTGGGCATTATAGTGATTTGCACCCTCCCCTGCCCGCGTCGAGTGGCTATACCCAACCCCTTCTGCATCCATGTGCTCGTCGATGTCAGCCATTTCTGGATCAGAATCGTGCTCGTCGATGTCGGCCATTTCTGGGTCAGAATCCTCCTCCTCATGATGTACGCCTCCATGTGTCTCGTCAGCATGGTCCGAATCATCGGCTTCAGAATCTTCATGGTCATCGGAGTCGGTTTCGTGGGTAGGTCGAGGGTCGTGTTCCAAGCTCACCTATTTCAACGGTCAACCGGCGTCAGCAAACAGACTTTCTGGTTCAAAGAAAAAGTGTGGCGGAAGACACAGAGTATGGCGTCGGCACTCACAATTTCTGCAGCATCGCTCTGACAGTGGGGACATTCCAGGCCATTCTCGTCCCGATACCATTCGTAGCCACACGCATGGCAGTATACAACATCACGGCTCGTCGCATCAAGCTGACGACGTTGAGCCCTGGAATCCATCTGGTCTTGCCTGCGTCGGTACGCACCGAAGGCACTCAGGCCGAGGCCAACAGCGAGTCCAGCGAGGCGGAACGCGCGCGAAGCCAGGCTGAAGGTTTGGGGTGGCAAACGAGGTGAGGCAGGCTGTAGTGGCGCGGACCGAGACCGGCGCCTTGGTTGAAGCGAAGCCGCCTTCTGTGTTGATGTCCTTCAAAAGCGGTGCGCGAAAGAAATCGGGAATATGTGAGATATGGTGTGCCTAAAATGATTTTGCACTTATTTTAACTTTCCGAGAAGCTCGACCAAGGTTGGTGATGTTGTAGAAGAGGGGAGGGGTGTGATGCGTATGATATTTGTTGGGACCCTGCACTTGCGTGATTGAAACCCGAATCGGAGAGCGGTGAGTCGCACGGTGGCAGCGTCAGAGAAAGCGCCGAAAAGAAAAGAAAAGGGGTATTTTAGGGAGGTACAAGCAAAAGTCAAGGGTGAAGAAAGCGTGGGAAAGAGAAAGGGGCAAAGCGAAGAAAGCAGGACAAGACGTCGTTGGAGAAGTGATGTTCGCTGGATGGGCAAGGTACCTGAGGGACGGCCTAACTGGAGGGGACAGCAATTAGTACCTAGTATTCGGATCATGCGGCGAATAGTGGCGAGGCGGCTGTGGTAATAGGTGAGGCGGGCTGTCTGTGGCTGAGGCTGAGGACATTAATTGGAGGTAGGTAGGTACCCGCAAAGGCTACCAAGAATGGCGCGCCCGGGAATGTACCTTTGCTTGCACTACCAAACTAGAAGTTTCCAAGAGGATTGGGGAAGATTCGGTAGATTCGGTAACTTGTCTCCTATTTACAAGGTAACTAGGCTACTGATTTCTCTCAGCACGCATTTTCGAAGCTGCAGTTCACGCCTGCTAACACCGGACACGGTAATGCAGCAGGCGCGGCCAAGGCCAACGGAAAACGTCACACACGGTATTGATAGAAACATTACGATTCTTCTCTGCGCGCCAGATGAAACAAGTACCCGTCGTGGAAGAGCGCCGTGTTCGCAAATAGCAACGCGCCCTTCAATCCAGACATTCGCCCCTCGCACAGTCACGTCACCATGCCGTCCTGTCAGATCCTACCTAGGTAGGTAGGCAGTGCCAAGGTTTTGACCATCCGCACGGATAGCGGACAAAAATAGACTTTGATACGATTTTCCTACCGTACGTGTTTATGTACAAGTCGAATTCAACTCCCGCTCACTTCACCATCGTACAAATTTGGGTGCAGTTTATTGCGTCTTGTTCTGCTGAGACTCTTTCTCCTCCTTGTCCCACTGAATCAACTGCTTCGACCAGCTATGGAGTTTCCAAGTAGTTAGCATGCTTCCTCAATGTCTTGCAAATGTGACCGCCCCCCAAAACACCTGTCCCATTCGTCTCCGTCATAGGGGGATGCCACGTACCGTCTACTAGGATACCACTCGCCGGGTTGAGGCTTGTGCGCCCATTTCTCGCGGTCGGCACCAAACTTCCAGGTAACTGCGACAATTCCAAAGATGACGGCACCGGCAATCAGGGTGTTACCCCTCCAATTGGCAGGCTGCGCGTACCAACCACCGGCCGGCGACCAGACGTGCTTGGGGTAGCTGAAATTGGTCCATGATTAGCTCCGTATCCGCTGTTCCCTCATCTTTCTTCGTCGCTGTCGTCTAGCGCCATCGGTTGGGGAGACGAGGCTCTTGAGGTCGATTCGCGACAAACTTACGGGATCTTTCCACCGCCACCCTATGCCACTGTTAGCCACTATCGTCTCCAGATGCCCTTTTCAAACTTGAAACTTACCATTTTCGATCAATTGACAATGGACGCTGCGTTGTGGTTGGTATTTGATTGCGCAGTTGCGTCGTTTTGGATGGGCTTCCTGCTGGTAGTCGAGGACAAGAGAGCCTAGTCCGGAGCGGCGGGGCCAAAGTTAATCCGGTGCCGGCTAACGTGTTGCAGCAAATTAGCACCTGCAAACGCTGGGTGCCCCCCAAATTCCAAGCTCACACGACTCCAGCAGAACTTTTCCCGCGAATCCTTGTATAATAACCACGACACGACTGTAAAACGCCATTCCTTCAATTCCTTCCACTTAGCCGGCTACTGCTACCACAAAGTCTCAGGGCATCAGATTTCTTGTCGGCAGACCTTTCAAGTGTCATTTTATTTTCTTAATAGCTTGCTGGGCTCGAGCCGATGAAGAGGTTACGGGTGTCACAATGGACCGGCCACATGCGCCTCGCTGCTCGTCAAGGAGTTGCCTCCGTACCTAGACGGCAAGCCATCTGTATATCCGCACGCTGCCAATCGACGGCGGCGGCGACCGGTACACCCAACCTAACAGACGACGTCCCTCTCGAGGGCACCCTCCCCCATCACGATCCTCTTCCCTCACCGCCCCCTGCCCGAGCTCTCGAGTCGGCTAAGCTCGCCGCACTGCACGCCCGACTTGCGCTGCCCAAATCGATCCCGCTGCAGACGATAGCCCGTGCCCTGGTGACGCCCTCAGCGGACGGCAACCAAAGCTTCAACAACGGCAGCCTCGCGGAGCTGGGCCGGTCCATCGTCAACTACCACGTCCTCGAGTACCTCGTCTGCAAGTGGCCGCGGCTGCCCATCGCCATCCTCTACGAGGCGCTGCGGGCCTTTGCCGGCCGCGAGTCTCTCGAACAGGTCGCGCGCCGCTGGGGTGTAGATGCCGCCGCCGCCCCCGGCGAGGAGGTCGACCCGGGCCTGCTGCAATGGCAGCCCGACCCCATCGTGGCCCCCAACTCCCGCTGGGCCTACGTTCGCGCCGAGGCGGAGCGCGGGAACCACTACCGCCGCGGCATGAGCAGCCGTGTCGTGCTCGACGACGCATTCGGCGACACCCACCAGGCGCCCGGCGAGGGCGAGCCGGGCCGGGCCAAGATGCAGGCCGCCGCGTACACGTCGTTCGTCGAGGCCGTCGTCGGTGCCATCTACGCCCACGCCGGCGCCGACACCGCCAAGACGTTTGTCAAGTCCCACATCCTGTCGCGCGACATTGATCTCGGTCGGATGTTCCAATTCCAGCTTCCCACACGCGAGCTGGCCATGCTGTGCGCCCGCGAGGGCTTCGAGCCGCCCCGTGCGCGCCTGGAAAGCGAGACGGGCCGTCGTTCGCGGACACCCGTATTCATCGTCGGCATCTACAGCGGCCAGGAGAAGCTCGGTGAGGGCGCCGGGGCCAGCCTCGATGTGGCCCGCCGCGTAGCGTCGATGAACGCCCTCAAGGCTTGGTACATGTACAGCCCGGGCAACAAGGTCCGCGTGCCGAGTGACATGACCCTGCCCGATGCCAAACCTTGGAAAGCACCACACATTGATATCGGCGAGATCATCTGATCAAGACGAGCGCCCTGGCAAACATTTCATAAGAAGCGAAATCGGTTTACGTGGACAAGGGGGGAGGCTGTAACTCTTTGTATGAACATGACGGTGTCCGTGTGAAGGGATGCTATAGACAACGTTGAAAAGTGGCCAACACGATGAGACGGGGGGTCCTTCAGGGCAAGAAAACAACTGCCCGCTTGTAAAACTCTTTTTTTGAAATCTACATCTGTAAAATAAAGAAAGTATATCTTGAAACTTTTACACATAGGGAACGCAATACAATGTTGCAATCAAAGTGTCCAACTCCTACCCAACTGCAATTATGTCGCAACATCTCTTTGTTAGTGCTTGCTCCTTCCGGGGGACCACGACGTCTATTCCAAACCCGAGCGTGATATATGTACCTCTTTCTTCCCTGGTCGTTCCCATTCTCTATATTTTGCTCACCTTTGCTTTCCTTGCTCCTTCTCCTTCTTCAAGCGCAGCTCCTTCTTTCGCTCGTACACGGCGCGCACCGTGTTCCGGATCTGCGCCTTGCCCTCGCCGTAGTTTGCGCGCGCGAGGCGCACCACGTCCTCGATGTTCTCCGGGGTGTATATGAAGTTCCAGGTGCTCATGAAGTCGCTCTCGGCCGGCGAGACCCCCGGAACCTTGTCGTTGGGCAGGAAGGGCACGTAGACGACGGCGAGACCCGCATTGGGGTCCGTCAGCCGCCAGCGCTCCGACTCCGACACCGGCTGCGTTGCGGGCGGCTCCTCAGTCGTCGTGCGCTCCTCGGTCGTGCCGATCCAGACGGTGCAGTAGCCCAGGTCGCCGCCGCCGCCGCCGCCGCTTCGTGCCTCTTGCTTCTGGTCCGCCTTGGCCTGCTCAATCTTGGCGTCGGCCTGGGCGGTGGAGTGCGCCTCGGCGGCCTTGATCTCGTCGACGGTGTGGTCGCCCCCGTCCTGGGGCCAGCCGACGCCGACGGGCCAGCCCTTGATGCCGCGCTGCCGCGCGTAGCCGTCGGCGACGGCCAGCCAGTTGTCCGTCTTGATGTCGGCTGAGGCGTCAAAGGAGATGAGCACGTCGACGTCCCGACCGGGCCGCAGCAACGGGTAGATGGGCAGGTTGTTGGACATCCCGGCGTCCATGAGCTGGATGTGCGGGTTCTCGTACATGCTCGGCGTGGCCGTCTTGGCGAGCTTTCCGTACATCTGGTAGGCATAGTTGGGGATTATGGCTGGGTCGATGGGGTGTACCTTGGCGAGGGCATTATCCTGCTCCGCGATCATCTGGTCGATGGTGCCGAATCCCGTCAGTGTCTTGACGACTGGTTTTACCTCCTTGTAGTAGTGGCTCAGGGTGGCGCAAAAGGCGCTCCCGAAGATGCCCATCATCAGAGGGGCGCGAATCTCGGGGAGGTGGAAGCCGTGTTCCAGAGGCACGTCCTTGCCGTCCTTGAATCGCCTCCCAAGAGCCCACGTGGGAATACCGGCCCCAATTTCCTCACAGAAGACTTCGTAGGGGGTAATTTCGAACCATTGAAACCAAGACTCCTTCTCGGCTTTCTCGAGCTCCTTTTTAGTGGCAGTAGCGCTCTTGGAAGACTTGGTCTTATCCTTGCCCTCTTCCAAGGCAGGGATCTCGTGCCGGACGGCGGTGTATATGGGGAGTGGACGGTCGCCATCCTTGAGGATTTCTCGTTGATTGGAAATTTTAAAGTCGCGGTCGTTGACACCGAGTTCGCCCTTGGGGACGAGGAACCTTGCACCAAGCAGGAGGCCGTATATGTCAACCAGACCAAAATCTGCGTTCTTGTCGCCACGAATCTTTTCGATGACACCACTAAGCAGAGGGCGGGAAGTTGGGAGGGATGTGAAGGCCTGCAGGGCCACTGGAGGGTAGGCGATGTGGGTAGAGGTGCGAGCCTTGAGATGCTCCAGAAGTGAGGCAATGCTACCGTTATTGAAGGAAGTGAGATACAGGAGCTGCAGCCAGCAGGAACCGCTGACACCAGCTGTGTACGTGGCACAGTCGAAGAGGCCGTCCTCGGAGGCGGCGAGAAGGGAACCGGTGCCTGCAACCAGGGCACGCAGACCACCACCCGAGCCGCACATGGCAATGGTGGGAACGTCGTCAGGGTGGATGTCGTTCTCGTCCATGTCCAGATACTTGGCCAGCGCAGCCCTCGTCTTCTTCTTGCGGCGGGTCAGGAACTCCTTCTCATCCGGACAGAGGTCGTCTGAGACGCGAACTTGGGCCGTGTACCGAATCTCCGGGTTCACGGAGGCATCGTGCGCCTCGGCCCACAGATCCTCGGCGAGCGAGCCGGGCGCGTCGGAGAGCTCGTGCTGCAGCTTGCGGATGAAGCCCGGCATCTGCCTCGACCACTCGGGCAGGATGAAGCCGACGAACTTCTCGGAAAAGGCCGCCCACTCCTTGTCGGCCGCGGCGGAGCGCGCTTCCAGCCCTTTTGTGAAGTGGCTCCAGGCCGTCTCCTCTACCGGCTCGCCGGCCTCGGCATCCCCTTGTGGTGATTGTGCATCGTCGGGCTTGCTGTCGGCGGAGGTGTGCACCGGGTTGCTCTGGTGGCCGGCGGACAGTCGCCGAAAGTCATCGGTGGGGTAGAGCAGCCAGGTCAAGAAGCCTCCCGCGATGACGGTGGTGGTTGTGGACACGCGGCGTCGCTGCCGCTGCTTGGCCGCTGTGAAGAGGCCGTTGCTGCATCTTGGCTGCAGAGCCGAGAAGCCAGCCCGGCTTAGGACGGTCGGGCGGATGCCATTAGAGGCCAATTGGCCGAGGATCGCGCCCGGGTGCTTCATATGTGCGAGTGGTGGATAGCAGCTATCGTGACGCCCTGGGGCGAACGGGTTTTCCTGGCCACGACGAAGATGTCTGAGCCTCGTTGAGAAAACAGCTCAAAGGCAAAGCGCCGGCCAGTCTCGCGATCTGCCGTTTGCAAATGGCCGACGTTTATAGCCGCTACATAACTAACTTGGAGGCTAGCCACATCTGGGTCTCAGTCTTCGGGCAATCTTGAAGCTTCTGATTTGCCCACCATAGAATAGCAGAATAGCAGAGGCTCCGTAGCGGCTTCAGTGAAGTTCTCCACTGTATAGCGGCGGCGCTCCAGCGGTCGGATCGTCCATCGTCCACTGTGGCGCACCAATACCACGTGCAATTTTATTGGAACTTTCCAGTTGTAACTGAAAGAGCCGTGCCTTGATACGACGTAGCTGCAAACTAATATCAAATCCTTTCAGCTCGCTGATAAAAACATCGTGAAGTAGCCGTCGTGCTCACCACTGGACAAATGCGGGTGAATGTCTTTGCTGGCTACCCTAGACAAGAGTTTCCACAGTGTGGCCGGCACTCAATCGTCTTCCTCGCACTTGGCGATAGGACACATAATTTCATGCAAAAAACCAATAAAGAAAGGAGTATCCAAGTAATGCGTTACATGACATGACACGAATGACGCACGCGAGGGAGCACCTCGTATTCTCGTCGTTGTATCCTGTATCGGTCAAACAAGTCGCCTTTGTGTAAGTGCCACCAAATTTCCGAGGGGCGCACAATGACTGCAAAATTTTCTCATGTAACCAGACCTGAAGCTGGAGAATCTGCCACTGTATAAATAGTTTGTTTGAATTCTAGGAAGCGTTACTACTACACAGGTATGAACCTACTACTTTTCACTGTATGATCTTGTACATCCAAACTTCAGGGTAGGGATTACAGTTTCAACATTGTAGTTCAAGGTGGGGCGACACGCATTGGGCGGTGTGGGGTTTTTGCAGCAATTTCCATCTGGCAGAATACTAATAACGAGGTCAGTACCATCTTTTTTTCTTCTTGCAGACTTGCTACGAACAAACCACGCTCATCTTGGATTGACTGCATTGAAACATCATTTACGAATAAATCCCTATTGTTCCATCTTACAGGTCAGTTTTGAAATGCCAGCTCGATTCTCGGCGACATCTCCCTCGCGAATGAGGCCGGAGGAGGCTGGCAGGAATTTTCCTGCCCCGCCAATGTCGGCGCAAATCTCGAACAATTGCTCACACTAGGACAGACGTTAGAAGAGAGTCAGCCTTGGAAAACGGCCTCATACATCCTGTCGCCTTCGCACCGCAACTCGATTACAAGCTACTCGCACCGCTAGCTGCTGCCATTCAACTGCCAACATGAGCGAGGCCGACGTCACCACCAAGCCCGCCGAGGCTGTTGAGCAGCCTGCTGCTGCTGCCACTGAGGTAGTCCCTGAAGCCGCTCCCGAGGTTGCTCCCGAGGCTGCCCCCGAGGCTGCTCCCGAGGCTGCTCCCGAGGCTGCTCCCGAGACTGCTCCCGAGACTGCTGCAGAGACTGCTCCCGAGGCTGCTCCCGAGACTGCTGCAGAGACTGCTCCCGAGACCGCTCCCGAGGTCACCAAAAAGGCTGCTCCTGAAGCCGCTGAGACGACCACCTCTGTCGCCAACGGCCAAAGCGAAGCGAACATTCTCAAGACCACGGCCAAGATTGACAAGGAAAACCGCCAGAAGAACAACAAGTTCGATCCCAGCCAGCGCGAAATCTCGGACGACCCCGTTGCCATCCGCAAGCAGGTCGAATTCTACTTTGGCGACTGGAACTTCCCCCAGGACAAGTTCATGTGGGAGAGCTGCGGCGGCGCCGAGAACAAGCCCATCGCCGTCGAGAAGATCCACTCGTTCAAGCGCATGCGCTCCTTCCAGCCCTACAGCGCCATCGTCGCCGCCCTGCGCGACAGCAAGTTCCTCGACGTCGAGGGCGAGGAGGGCAAGGAGACGCTCAAGCGCAAGGTGGCCTACCAGCCCATGGCCAACTCGCGCGCGCGCACCGAGGCGTCCACCGTCTACGTCAAGGGCTTCGGCGACGAGACGCCCAACACGCAGTTTGACGTGGAGACCTTCTTCGCCGAGTTTGGCGAGGTCAAGGGTCTGAAACTGCGCCGCACGCCCGAGGGCCTCTTCAAGGGCTCCGTCTTCGCCACCTTTGCCAACGAGGACGCGGCCAAGGCGTTTGTCGCCAAGGACCCCGCGCCGCAGTGGAAGGGGCATGACCTCAAGATCATGACGAAGCAGGCGTACTGCGAGGAGAAGAGCGACCTCATCCGCGCCGGCAAGCTAGAGCCCAGCACCACGACGAGCAAGAAGTTCTTCGAGGGCCAAGAGGGCGGTGGCGGTCGCCGCGGCCCGCGCGACCAGGACGACTGGAAGAAGCGCCGCGAGCACGATCAGAAGAACGGCTTCCGTGGCGGTCGCGGTGGACGCGGTGGCCGTGGCGGCCGTGGCGGTCGTGGCCGTGGTGGTGGCTTCCGCGGTGGTCGTCGCGACAACGAGGATCGCGGCAACAAGCGCTCGCGTGAGGAGGAGAATGGTGCCGGCGAGGAACGCGCTGCCAAGAAGGTCGATACCAAGGTGGAGGCGTGAACGGGAACTGGCCAACCGGCATCAAGAGAAGAACAAAAAAAAAACAGAAATGGGAAATACTACATGCTGTACTGGCAAGCTTCATGGAATGACTGGGATGGAGGAACTGACTGGCTTGTAGGTAGGGTGGCAAACAAGTGTAAATGGCGTTTTACTGGTTTTTGTTTGTTGGCTTCATCATTTGGAATTTTACCTGAAAGAGTCTAGAAAAAACTTGCAGAGCATCTATGATGATGTGTATTTGATGCTCTTCTAGAGATATGTTGTGAATCCATCCATGTTTACGCACCCTTGCGCTAATAAGCATGGTTGGTTAGTTGAGTCGGCTTCTTCATGGACCGACCGACGTACAGACACCTCAGGCTGGAATTGATTAGGCGCGCGACGGTTGACAATCTCCAGCGGTCAGTTTCGGGTGACATGGATTTTGTTGAATTATTTTGCCCTTTTGAATTGAATCGTAAAGGGGCAGTGACCGCTGCGTTGTCAAGATATAACGTGCGGAGCATACCGTTGCTTCTCCGTTCTCCGTCTTAACCCCGTTTTACCTGATTTTTTCCAATGACATAAATACCCGCTAAATGTACACCGAATATTGCAGACTGACATTGCTTGCTCTGCGCAAGTGCAAATGTCCGCGGAACTTAAGCGGGGCTACGGCAGCCGGCGCCGTATCGGCCGAGTGGTGACGACTTGCCTTGACTTCTCGGCGAGGTTGCTGGCTTTTCCTGTTCCCAACCCTTGTATTTATTTTTCTTGGCGACAGCCGAGCCATCTTTCAATCGGCCGATGCCTTAGCAATTCATATTCGGAATATCTGTACGCATATTGCTGTAGCCCTGCCCAGAAACGACGGGACTAAATTGAAGTCAGCGTCTGAAATGCTGCGTCGTCGGAGCCTCCCACGGCGCATCCCGCCTAGGTACTTGTCGACTGGTCCCAGGATAATAATTCTAGAAAAAGAAGATTCAGAAACATTAATCAATACTTTAGATTAAAAAATAATAATAAGAAGAAGAAAAATGAAATAATCCTCGACCAACGCCATCCGTGGGGTACGCCACCCGATGTCTTACCATCCAACAGGGTCCGCGGAGTTCTCACGGCCAGTTAGGGTCTATTCCCGGTCTGGCTTTCCCAATTGAATCCTCAACTCCCTCTTCGGCCATTCTCTGCCGTACTACGTATTATTAGCCTAATAAAGCAATTTTTTTTCTCTCTCATTATATCTACAAAAGCGTCACTGCTCCCACCTGCTGCCCCCACGCAGGCTCAGTCTCCAATGTTGCATCTCGACCTCTGTTGGCGCTTTCTGATCATTTGACAATTTTTCCGACTGATAGTCTTTAATCGTATCTTGATAGGCTTACTTTGGGCAACGATACAATTCAATACATGTCGTGTCTGCTGTGGCCATCCCTCACATGCGTGTAAGACGTTCTCACCGCAACTCCCACACACGACAACTAGGACAACAACTATGTTGGCTGCCGATCCAGAAAAGCAAGGGCTCCCGGCGGCACATAGTCATGATGATGGCTACGACCCGGAAAGACACGAGCGACTCGGCACCATCTCCAGCTGCAGCGACGATGACGATCACCATCTTGACGACACCGCCTCGTCGGGGGTCGGCCGGTCGCTGTCGCGTGTCGCCTCTGCAATGTCCCGGACGTCGGGCCTCTCCCGTACCGTCTCCGAAGTCCGCGACGGCATGCTCAACCAGCGCGATCTCGAGATTGGCGAGGATAGCAGTGACGGCGACGGCAGCAAGGAGCAACAGCAACAAACGCCGGACCCCGACCTGGTGACCTGGGACGGGCCCGACGACAAAGAGAATCCCAAGAACTGGTCTCTGAATAAGAAGTGGATAGATGTACTTCTCGGTATGTTTGACTATACCCCCAGCTCAACTATACTCCCAGCTCATTATAAAGCTACGGTATATCTAACCCGCGGCCAGTCTCCCTCTTCACCTTCATCTCCCCCATTTCCTCTTCCATGGTCGCCCCGGCGCTGCCGGCCATCGGCGAGCAGCTGCACATCACCGGCCGCACCGAGCAGGTCCTCGTCATGTCCATCTTCGTCGCCGCCTACGCCGTCGGCCCGCTCTTCTGGGGCCCGCTCTCGGAGCTCTACGGGCGCGTGCTCATCCTGCAGACCTCCAACGTGTGGTTCTTCGGCTTCAACCTCGGCTGCGCCCTCGCGCGCACCGAGGGCCAGATGGTCGCCTTCCGCTTCCTCGCCGGCCTCGGCGGCTCCGCGCCGCTCGCCATCGGCGGCGGCATCCTCGCGGACCTCTTCTCCGCCGAGCAGCGCGGCAAGGCCATGAGCGTCTACTCCCTGATGCCGCTGCTCGGCCCGGCCATCGGCCCCGTCGCCGGCGGCTGGATCGCCCAGCAGACCTCCTGGCGCTGGGTCTTCTGGAGCACCACCGTCGCCTGCGGCCTCGTCCAGGCCGTCGGCCTCGCCTTCCTGCGCGAGACGTACGCGCCCGTGCTGCTGCACCGCAAGCGCGTCCGGCTCGTCCGCGCCACCGGCAACGCGGCGCTGCGCACCGAGCACGACCACCCGGAGCGCACGCTCGCGCAGACCCTCGGCAAGGCGCTCACCCGGCCCTTCCGCCTCCTCGGCACGCAGCTCATCGTGCAGATCCTCGCGCTGTACATGACCTACCTCTACGGCACCATCTACATCCTCTTCAGCAGCTTCCCCACGCTCTTCGCCGAGGAGTACCGCCGAGGAGTACCGCCAGCGGCCGGGCGTCCAGGGCCTCAACTACGTCTCCATCGGCCTCGGCTTCTTCGTCGGCACCCAGGTCTGCGCGCCCCTGCAGGACCGCGTCTACGCCGCGCTCAAGCGCCGGTACGTGCCCGACGGCGGGCCCGGCCGCCCCGAGTTTCGCGTGCCGCTCATGGTCCCGGGAGCCGTCCTCGTGCCCGTCGGCCTGCTCATCTACGCCTGGACCGCCGAGTACCGCACCCACTGGATCGGCCCCAACGTCGGCGCGCTCGTCTTCTCCCTCGGCAGCATCATCGGCTTCCAGTGCGTCCAGGGCTACCTGGTGGACACCTACACCCGCTTCGCGGCCAGCGCCGTCGGGGCGGCCACGGTGCTGCGCAGCCTCGCGGGCTTCGGCTTCCCGCTCTTCGCGCCCGAGATGTACCGGGCGCTCGGCTACGGCAAGGGCGGCACGATTCTCGCCGCGGCCGCCATCGTCATCGGCTGGCCCGCGCCGGTATTGCTATGGTACTTTGGCGCCAAGTGGCGAGCCAAGAGCAAGTTTTCCGCTTGAGACGGCTCGTCTGGTATTCCAGGAAACGAGTGCAGGCTTGACTCCAGTCTGCCTCACTGGCGGGTTTTCTATCCCTTTATTGCAAAAAGAAAAAAAAAATACATCATTAGACGGCGTTTTCTTCTTTTCTTCTTCTTCTTCCACGACTGAGAAATGGGTCAACATAGGGGGGGGAGAGCAACTCTTTGCATAAACTTTTGTCGCATATGGCGCATTCAGATTAGATCTTGCCACGGACATTCCGTGGCGCTGGCAGTTAAAAGCAATATCATTAATTCTCATGACCGTCCCTCCTCTTCCTCTATTGTATATCGTCTTGCTCTATCCAATCAACATACCGTGAGCCGTCCCCCACCTCTTCTCACGACGAGTAGTCCATGCGGCCGTCGCCGATGACGGCCCAAAACTCGTCCACAATCTCCTCCTGGCCGCTCGGCGCGCCGCGCACCGCCAGGTACACGCGGCCGTCCACCTCCGGCTCCCAGTCGCCCGGGTTCCCGCCGACCATGCGGCCGCCGGCCTCGACCAGGATGCACCAGCCGGCGCACACGTCCCAGGCCCAGCAGCCGCCCTCCCAGTAGAGGTCGAGCTCGCCGGCGGCGACGGCGGCGAGGTTGAGCGCCGCGGAGCCGAGCGAGCGCATCGAGCGGACCATGGCGCCGCCGGCGGCCTTGGAGGCGCCGAGCCGCCGAAAGGTCTCGACCTTGACGTCGAAGTTGGGCCCGTCGCGGACGGACCCCCACTCGACGGCGACGAGCGACTCGCCGAGCGTGGTCCAGCGGCCGCGCGGTCGCGGCGAGGGGCAGGCGG